>MU790117.1:0-74605 GCA_026770625.1 Nicotiana glauca
TACCCTCGCTCCCTGGAGCTGATCAAACAAATCATCAATGCGCGGTAGAGGATACTTGTTCTTCACTGTTACCTTTTTCAACTACCTATAATCAATACACATTCTCATTGAGCCATCTTTCTTCTTGACAAACAAGACCGGTGCACCCCACAGTGACATACTCGGGCGAATGAACCCCTTATCTAGGAGTTCCTAAAGCTGCTCCTTCAATTCCTTTAACTCAACTGGTGCCATACGATAGGGAGGAATAAAGATAGGATGAGTGCCCGGCACCAGGTCAATACCGAAATCAATATCCCTATCCAGCGGCATGCCCGACAGGTCCGATGGAAACACATCCGGAAAATCCCTCACAACGGGAACAGAATCAAGGCTGGGAGTCTCAGCTCCAACATCTCTCACAAATGCCANATGCCACTCGATCCTCGGAATACCTGGCATAACCAAAGTGACTGTCTTGGCGTGACAGTCTAGAATAGCGTGGCAAGGGGATAGCCAATCCATGATCAAAATAATATCGAAATCAACCATGCTCAATAGCAGCAAGTCAACTCGGGTCTCCAGACCCCCAATAGTAACAAGACAGGACCGATATACATGGTCCACAATAATAGTATCGCCCACCGGGGTAGATACATGCACAGGTAGCGCAAGAGACCCTCGGGTCGCACCCAAATGATGAGCAAAATATGAACATACATAGGAATAAGTGGAGCCAGGATCAAATAAAACTGAGGCATCCCTATGGCAGACTAAAATAATACCTGTGATAACAACATCCGAAGAAACAACATCTGAACGGCCCTGGAGAGCATAGAATCGGGCCTGACCACCACCCGATCGGCCTCCCCCTCTAGGGCGACCCCTAGCTGCCTGACCCTCACTCCGAGCTGGCGGGCCGGGTGCTAACGATACTGGGCTGGCCCCTCTGCTGAGATGAACTAGATGCACGGCGGGGGCACTCCCTCTGCATATGCTCGAACTCACCACACTCATAACAACTCCCGGGTGCTGGGAACTGGGAATGATGGGAACTCCTCGCGCCAGAGTGGCTAGCTGATGCACTCGGCCGGGATGAACCCTGAATAGATGGGGCATGAGACAAACTCTGCGCTGGAAGTGCACTAAGAGATGGCTGACTCTGCTGAGAGCCCTGATAACCCCGACCAGAAGATGGCCAACTATACTCTAAGCGAACTGACTGATGAGGCCTGGAAGAACGACCTCTGCTCTGCTGAACCTGGCCCCTAGACGGAGCACCACTGAAGCTACCTGATCCTCGAGGCCTGTTGGCCTCCCTCTCCTCTCTCTCCTGACGACGAGCCATCTCAATATCACGAGCAATATCTACTGCATCCTTAAAGGTATGGCTCATGATCCTCTCTCGGGTCATCAGAAGACGGATGGGATAAACGAGTCCATCCACAAACCATCTAATCCGCTCCTGATCAGTCGGGACCATCCATGGAGCATAACGAGCCAACTCTGAGAATCTCACCCCATACTGCGTCACAGTCATATCTCCTTGACGAAGCCACTCAAACTGCTTACACAGCTCCTCTCTATGTGACCGTGGTACCACTTCTCCAGAAAGATAGTGGAGAATTCCTGCCATGCCAACGGCGCTGCACCTGCCGGCCTACGCCGCTCATATGCCTCCCACCATGTAAAGGCTGCTCCTGCGAACTGAAAGGTGGTAAATGATACCCCACTCGACTCTAGGATCCCTGCTGTACGGAGCATATGTCGACACTTGTCGAGAAAACCCTGGGCATCCTCGCCCGGAATACCACTGAAAGTAGGAGGTGAAAGCCTACTGAACCTCTCAAGACGACGCTGCTCATCGTCTGGCATAACTGGAACCATAACATCCTGAACCGGTGCAACCGGCTGAATTGGGACAACTAGCTAAACTGGGGCAACCTGCTGAGCTGGTGGTGCCTCTGGTGTCTGCAAACCCTGCACTAGTGGCCGAGACTGCAGTGCGAGCTGCGGGGGTCTGATGACCACCCCCGGTCTGAGATGTAGCTGCGGCAGTAGTGGCCGAGACTGCCTGAGCCAGGCTAGTGCAAACCGACAAAATCTGAGCTAGGGCCTCCTAAAGACCCGGAATCACAATAGGCATAGCTGGTGCCTGAGCAGGTGCTGCTGGAACCTTAACAGCTGGAGGCTGATCCTGAGTGGGGGCAACTGGTGCTACCCCTGCTGCTCTGCCTTGACCACGACCACGGCCGCGTCCACGACCTCTAGTGGGTGGCAATGGTGGTCGTCCGCCACGTCCAGTAGTACGTGTTCTCGCCATCTGCGAGAGAATAGAATACAAAAGTTTAGTTCTCGGATCAACAAAGTCGCACGACAAGAATTTCAAGAATATGAAGTGTTTCCTAAAGGTTCTGCAGCCTCTCAAGGATACGTACAGACGTCTCCGTACCGATCCACGAGACTCTACTAAATCGGCTCATGACTCGCGAGACCTGGTAACCTAGGCTCTGATACCAACTTGTCACGACCCAAACCCCGGTCGTGATGGTGCCCAACACCTTGTTAGGCAAGCCCGACCATTTAATATTTCCATCCCAATTATTAAACTTAAAAATACCAATTAAGCATAAATTCTCGTTTTCTTAATAATAAAAATAGTGCGGAAACCAAAATAACAGTAATAACAGCACAATAGATCTGGCGTCGCAAGTCTGAGCCTCTAGATACAACTAGATATCATCCTATACATAAACAAGTCTAGTGCAGGAGTAAAAGAAATGACAAGAGGAGAAAATCGTGTCTTGCGGACGCCGGCAGCTACCTCGAAGCCTCCGACACTGAACCGAGCAGCAGCAAATAATCCCAGCTAAACCTCCGGGATCCCTGTATCTGCACACAAGGTGCATGGAGTAAGGTGAATACTCCAACTCAGTTAGTAATAACAATAAATAACAACTGAAAGAAAGGAATCCTGTAAAAATACTACTCAGTTCTATAAATAACAGTATAGGTAGTAACATTTCTAAATGGGGTAATCTAGTACCAATCCCCTACAGTCCAATAGTTTTCCAACACTGCTGCGGCGCGCAGCCCGATCCTCACTAATACTGTTGCGGCGTGCAGCCCGATCCGATGTAATATATATAGTGCTGCAACGTGCAGCCCGATCCAATATAATATATATAATGCTGCGGCGTGCAGCCCGATCCAATATAATAGTCGATTGCGCTCACTGGTGGTGTGTGCAGACTCCGGAGGGGCTCTTTCAGCCCAAGCGCTATAATACTGCGGCATGCAGTCCGATCCATATAATATATCACTGCAGCGTGCAGTCCTATCCAATACATGTATATGTATATACTGATGTGGCGTGCAGCCCGATCCGGTATAATCCAATACCCTCGCTATGGGGTCCTGAACCCCTCCCAGTCAATATAGACTTGGCCTCTCGGGCCCTCTCAGCTAAGACATGGTATTCAACCCTAGGTGCTTCTCATTTAGAGTGCAATTGCTAATACCGGTTCATATTATGTTTTACAGTTAAGGACATGACTATGAGTATGTATTCAACAGGTAACGTGAGGTCAATTAGCTCAACAGACTCCCTTAAGGTTTTACAGATCGGTACAAGGCCCCAAACATGGCAACTAGCCCCAAATGCACGGATATAAGCTCAGTCTCAATCGAGAAGTACAGTAAGTCAGCAATCGGGATGGACCAAGTCCGAATCCCCAGCTATAATATCACCACGCTCATCACACGGCGTGTATTTCATCTCTACATAGCACCGTATAGTGCAAATACGGGGTTTCAAACCCTCAGTATATCATTCATAACCATTACTCACCTCAATTCGGCCGAAATCCTTGCCCGCCTTGTGCTTCCCTCGCAAATCAACCTCCTCGAGTGTAGAATCTGACCAAAACCACAAGGAATACGTTAAAATAAGCTAATGGGACCTGACCCAATTAAAAGAACTCGAAAAAAACGCAAAAATATGAAGTTGGCAAAACCCGAGCCCCAGGCCCGCTTCTCGAAAAATTACAAAATTCACATCACCGGATTCCTCGTCTCGCCACGAGTTTGTAAATATAAAATTCATCAGAATCGGAGTTCAAATGAGCCATAAAATCCCAAATTTACATAGCAAAAAACCAATCCCTAATTTCTTCAATTTTATACCCAAATTTAGAGAATTAAAGGATGAATCTTCAATTAAATGGTGTTTCTAGGCCACGAGACTTACCTCCAATCACTTCCCATCAAAATCCCCTTCAAAATCTATCAACAAGCTCTCAAGGTGGTGTAAAAATGGAGGAAAATGGCTAACCCTCGCTGACGCCCAGGCATTTCATCTATGCGAACGCGGTCAACCTTCCGCGTTCGCATTGAATTAATTATGCTGACCAAAATTTGCCCTACGCGAACGCGGCACCCCACCCGCGATCGCGATGCACCAGGAGTTCCATCTATGCGAACGCGTCTGACCCCACGCGTTCGCGATTCACACTTCACCCCTTAAACGCGATGACCAATTCCAGGTCCCCTCCAAATTACTCTACGCGTTCGCATTACACCTCACGCGAACGCACTGAAGGAAATTTTTCTGCAACACATAACTGAAAATCTGCTATATTCCAATTTAAAAATTAGACCGTTTGATCACCCGAAATCACCCCGAGGCCCCCGGGACCTCAACCAAAAACACCAACCTATCCCAAAATATCATACGAACTTGTTCCAATCATCAAAACACATCCAGCAACCCAAAAATCATCAATTCACCACGAACTCAAGCCTAAATTTTCTTTAAACTTCTGAAACTCACATTCGATCAAAAACCCGACCAAACGACGTCCGAATGACCTGGAAATTTGTAGACATATCCAAAATTGCCTAACGAAGCTACTGCAACTCTTGGAATTCCATTCCGACCCTCAGATCAAAATCTCACCTATCAACCGGAATTTGCCAAAATTCAAACTTCGCCAATTCAAGCCTAATTCTACGTCGGACCTCCAAATTCAATTCCGATTGCTCTCCTAAGTCAAAAATCATCCCCCGAAGCTAACCGAACCACCGGAACTCACATCCGAGCCCTTTAACTACATAGTCAACATCCGATTGACTTTTCCACAACAAGCTTCCTTCTAAGATACTAAGTGCCTCATTTTCAGCTAAAACCAATCCAACTCTATCCGGTGAACTCAAACACTGATATTAAATCATAGAGGGACATAATATGGGGAAACGGGGTGATAACTCACGTGACGACGGGCCGGGTCATCACAATCATTTGATTCGTGATTTGGGATGGAATTTGGGAAAATGGTGTAAAGTTCTTCAAAGGTGTAAAATGATAATTTGAAGGACCAAATGTTATCGGAATTGGATAACTTTTGTATGGGTGAACTCATATTGGAATGGGTATTCAATTTTTGTAAATTTTATCGGGTTTCGAGGTGCAGGCCCGGGGAGTTGACTTTTGTTGGCTTTTTACAAATAGTATAAGAATCATTGTTTTGTAATTGGAATTATATTCTATTGCATTGTTAGATATATTCAAGTCATTTTTGGATAGATTGCGACTCACCCCTTGGAGATGACGACTTCTTGCTATGCGGAAGACTTGCAAATTACTATTGTGGAGGAGAGCTTCAATCTGTATCTTTTTTCTTCTTGTCCCTTTGGCCTTATGGAGACCCCTATTTATAGTTGTAGGGGATGGAACTTGTGATAAACGCATATCTTTTTCCTCCAATTTAATTGGACAACTTGAGTCATCAAACCTATCACTAAAGCTATGCGATAAGCTTGCACATAATGGTTAAACCATGTCATTGGAATATTTGGCGACATTTGATTGGTCCTTACATTTGATTTGGCATGCTACATCACTTATGCGCATGGCATGATTTTAGTGGCCCTTGATTTGACTTGGCATGCCATGCCATTTATTACGTGGCATGGATTTTGGGCTTACTAATTGAAGTCCGACAAGATGAACTAGCCCAATTAACTCGAGCTCTTAATTAAATCCATATACGCATATTGGATTTTGTGACGACCCGACCCGTCGTCTCATGAGTCACCGCTCCGTTTTTCCATTTTCTGCTTCTTTATGCTTCATTATCAGTGTCTTGTGTGAACGAGTTTGTTTGGATTGATTTAGTAGGAGATGAGACACTTAGTCTCTTTAAGGAAGGCTCAGTTTGGAAAAGTCAACCGGATGTTGAGTTATGTATTAGAGGGAACGGATGTGATTTTCGGTGATTCGGTTAGCTTTGGGGAATGATTTGTGACTTAGGAGCGTGATCGGAAGTGGTTTTGGAGGTCCGGTGTAGAATTAGGTTTGAATTGGCAAAATTAGAATTTTGGTGAATTCCGGTTGATAGGTGAGATTTTGATCCAAGGGTCGGAATGGGATTCCGAGAGTTGTTGTAGCTTCGTTAAGTGATTTAGGATTTGTGTGTAAAATTTCAGGTCATTCAGAGGTGATTTGGTTGGTTTTTTTTATCAAATGCATGTTTCGAAAGTTTTAGAAGAACTTAGGCTTGAATTCAATGTAATTTGATAGTTTTGGTGTTGTTTAGGTATTTTGATGATTGGATCAAGTTTGAATGATGTTATAGGAGGTGTTGGTACTTTTGGTTGAAGACCCGGGGGCCTCGGGGTGATTTCGGATGGTTAACGGGAAGTTTTAGACTTGTGAAGTTCAAGAATTTCTGCTGCTTCTAGTATTTTCGCTTCTATGGAAATGAGACCACAGAAGCGGCACTACAGTACCGAGTGGAAGTCGCAAAAGCGGGAAGGTCCGCAGGTGCGGATTTGGTGACTGCATCTGCGGGGTCGTAGATGCGATAAAATGATCGCAGATGCAGCTTTTGGCATTTTAAAGGATTTCCGCATTGTGACGATCCGACCCGTCGTCTCATGTGTTACTGCCCCATTTTTTCCATTTTATGCTTCTTCATGTTTCATTATCAGTATTTGGTGTGTTAAAGTTGAACTGGATTGGTTTTGGTAGGAAGTGAGACACTTAGTCTCTTTAAGGAAGGCTTGGCTTGGAAAAGTCAACATCAGTTAGAGGGCTCGGATGGGATTTTCGGTGATTCGGTTAGCTTCGGGAGATGATGTGTGACTTAGGAGTGTGATCAGAATTGATTTTGGGGGTCCGGTGTAAAATTAGGCTTGAATTGGTGAAGTTAGTATTTTGGCGAATTTCGGTTGATGGGTGAGATTTTGATTCGAGGGTCAGAATGGAATTCCGAGAGTTGCAGTAGTTCCGTTATGTGATTTGTGTGCAAAATTTCAGGTCATTCGGAGGTGTTTTGGTCGGGTTTTTGATCAAATGCATATTTTCGAAGTTTTTAAAGAACTTAGGCTTGAATCCGATGTGATTTAATGGTTTTAGCGTTGTTTGATGTGTTTAGAAGATTGGAACAAGTTTGAATAATGTTTTAAGATGTGTTGGTACCTTTGGTTGAGGTCCTGGGGGCCTCGGGATGATTTTGGGTGGTCAATCGAACCATTTTTGGACTTAAAGATTGCAGGTTCAGCTGTTTGTGTTGCAGAAGAAAATTGCTCTTCGCGTTCGCATGGGTGAGTCGTGAATGCGTAGATGAAATTTGGGTGGCTTGGAATTTGATCTTCGCGTTCGCGTAGCGTAGGGTCGCGTTCGCGTAGTTCTGGAAGGCGAAGCATCGCGTTCGAGGTGTATATCACGCGTTCGCGTATATGGAAAATGAGGCCCTGAGTATTTGTTGATCGCGATCGCGGCCATAGGGACGCGTTCGCGTAGAGTAATTTCCTGGTCAATGATTTTTGTTCATCGTGAACGCGGGGTGTTGACCGCGTTCGCATAGGGTAAAAATACACCTGGGCAGAAGGGTTTTATATTATTTCATCCGCGAAGCTTGGTCCATTTTCCTCCATTGTTGAGCATCGTAAGAGCTTTTTGGTAGAAATTGAAAAGGGTTTCAACGGGAATTGATTGGAGGTAAGTCCTATGGCCTAGAAACGTCATTTTATTGAAGAATCAATCTGTAAAATCATGGAAATTTGAGTAAAATTGGAAGAACTAGGGCTTGACTTTTGAAATGAAAAATTGGGATTTGAGGGGGCATTTGAGCTCCGATTTTGGTAAATTTGATATGTATGAGCTCGTGGCGAGACGAGGAATCTGGTGATGTGAATTTTGTAATTTTTCGAGAAGCAGGCCCGGGGCTAGAGTTTTGCTAGTTTCGAGATTTTTGCTATTTCTCGACTGTTTTCGATTGGGTATTGTTCCCTTAGCATATTGTGATGTATTCGCTCTGTTTTTGGTTAGATACGACGCGCGTGGAGGCCAGTTTGAGGGGCAAAGGTGTCCCAGGCTAGAGATTTCACCGGTTCGAGGTGAGTAGTACTTGTAAATGGTATCCTGAGAGTTTGAAACCCTGGATTTGCACACCATAGTGCTGTATTGAGGTGACTTGCATACCGGATAGCGAGCGTGGGGTAGAGCACCGTTGGGGGATTGTGACTTGGTCCGTCCCGGTTGTTGAGTTTACTGCGTAATTGACTGAAATCTACCTGATATTGTCATGATTTGGGCTGATTGCCATATTTGGGCTTCGTGCCAATTGTTTGAATCCTTCAGGGATTGATATTGCAGTTTTCGCATTACTTATGCATATTATTTGACCTCACTCCAAGGTTTTAAGTACTGTTTCGCAAACTCAGCCATCTTTCTAAGATTTGAAAACTTAAACGATATTTTACTGACGTTTTGAGTTGAGAACTGTTATTTTATAATTGCCCAAGGGGCTTATGTACATTTCTGGACTGAGGATGGATCGGGCTGCACGCCGAAGCAGTGTTACATTGATATTGCGCTTGGGCTGTAGGAGCCCCTCCGGAGTCTGAAACCCCACAGTGAGCGCGGGTACCCAAATGGATCGGGCTGCACGCCGCAACGGTCATATGCATACATTGCACCCATGCATTGGTTCCTGTTTGTATTACGTGTCACGATATTAACACTCTCATTTCATCGGCATCAATGCTACTTCTTGCACTGTTTACCAGATACCCTGGTGTTATTTGTTAATAGAGTGTTGTGACCGAGGGGTGACTTATGTGCCAACTTGCACTATCTGTTTCACATTTATTTGCTTAACTGTTGAAAAAGATATTTTCAAAAGAGGTTTTAACTGAGCCCAGATATATTCTAAAGGATTTCACGGTTTTATTGTCTTCTCAAGGGTTGCATTGTTCCATATAGCATGATGGAGTACCTTACGTGATTTCTTGCTGCTCAGTTATTATTTACTTTTATTACTCACTGAGTTGGAGTAGACTTTACTCCATGCACCTCGCGTGCAGTTGCAGGAAATTGTTACCTGGTAGGGGTTGAGCCAATTTAGGATTTGCTATCGTAGCTGAGCAAGGTGACCGCCGGCGCTCGTGGCACCGGACTTTGTCTTTCGATTCTAAATCTTATTTTGTATATTATTGGCCATGTAGTTGTGTTCACACTTCTTTAGATGCTCGTGACTTGTGACACCCTGGTCGGATTGTGTTGGGTTATAAATACCGATTATTATTGTCATTAAGTTGTAATTATCTATTCATTTATGTTTAATAATTTTTAAAGGAGGCGTCGTTATTCTGTTGGCTAGCCTTGTCTTCACGAGAGGCGCCATCACGACCTGGTTTGGAAATGTGGTCGTGACACGCATATGCGGAGGAATTACCGCAGAAGCGGTCCCGCAAAAGCGGGTAATTGACCACATGTGCGGTTTCGACTGGGTAGAAGGGTTTTAAATCATTTTGTTTCGCGAGGTTAAGTTATTTTCCTCCATTGTTGAGCACCTTGAGAGATTTTTGGGAGAAATTGAAGAGGGTTTCGACTGGGATTGATTGGAGGTGAGTCCTATGAACTAAAACACGATTTAATTGTGGAATTTACCTTGAAATTCATGGAAACTTGGCTAAAATGGGAAGAACTAGGGCTTGAGTTTTAAGGTTTTAAATTGGGATTTGATGGGCCATTTGAGCTTGAATTTGAGAGTTCTTGATATGTATAGACTCGTGGCGAGATAAGGAACCCGTTGATGTGAAAATTTCTGAGGTTCGAGAAGTGGGCCCGGGCCTCGGGTTTTGCTAATTTCGAGATTTTTGGTATTTTTCGATTGTTTTCGATTGGGTATTATTTCCTTATCATATTGTGACATATTCATTGTTATTTTGATTATATTCGACGCACGAGGAGGCCGATCTAAGAGGCAAGGGAATAGCGAGCTAAAGTTTGGCCGGCTTGAGGTGAGTAATGACTATAAATGATGTCCTGAGGGTTTGAAACCCCGGATTTGCACAACGTGATGCTATATTGAGGTGAGATACACGCCATATGTTGAGCGTGGGGTCCATTACCACTGAGGATTGGGACTTGGTCCATCCCGATTAATGATTCTACTGTACTTTTTACGGAGATTTAATTATTATTATTATTTGGGCTAGTTGCCATGTTTGGGGCCTTGGGCCGACCTGTAGGACCCTTAGGGGCATTGTTACTGATTGACCTCACTTTACTTGTTAAAATCATACCCTCAGTCATGTTTCTAACTGTTTAATACAATATGAACTAGCTTTTGAAATTGCTAATCCTAAATGAAAGTAATATGTGGGCTGAGATCCCTATCTTATATTAGTATGCCTGATAGGCTGTGTTTATATTGACTGAGAGGGGTTGAGAACCCAATAGTGAGGGTGTTTTATATGTCATGGATCGGGCTGCACGCCGCAGCAATATATTTATATGGATCGGGCTGCACGCCGCAGCAAATGTATATTTATATATATATGGATCGGGCTGCGCGCCGCAGCAATATAGCACTTGGGCTGCAGGAGCCCCTCCGAAGTATGCACACCCCCAATGAGTGCAGTCGACTATTATTATGGATCGGGCTGTGCGCCACAATAATATACGGATCGGGCTGCACGCCACAGCGGTATAATTATGATTTCGGTTATTGTGAGAAGTATATGAGTTGAGTACTGGTTTTAAAGAATTTTACCTGACTTCTTCACTTGTTTTGCTGTTTAAATGTTATTACTGCTTTGATATAGAACTGCTTAGTGTTTATACGAGATTTCATTCTGTCAATCATTATTTATTATTATTACTCACTGGGTCGAAGTACTCACATTACTCCCTGCACCGTATGTGCAAATTCACGTGTTCTTGAGGCGTAGTTCGAGCTATTCTACAGTTCAGGTTTCACCGGAGTTATCGAGGTAGCTGTATGGCGTCCGCAGACCCAATTTTCTACCTCTATCTTTTTTTATCTTTCCGTATTTTTAGACTGTTCTTGTATTAGATTATTCAACTCATGTACTTGGCTTTTGACTCGTGACACCGGATCAGTGGGCTTTTGTAGAGATTATTATTATGGTTTTCGCATATTTCGTCTTTATTTCAGACTTCTATTCACATAAGTTTGGTAATTAAATCCTATTAATTGGCATTGAACTTTTAATAAAAAGGGATTGAGTGTTGAATTGGTTGGGCTTGCCTAGCATGGTGTTGGCCGCCATCACGACCGGGGCTGGGGTCGTGACAAGTTGGTATCAGAGCCTAGGTTACTAGGTCTCACGAGTCATAAGCCGGTTCAGTAGAGTCACGTGGATCGGTACAGAGACGTTTGTATTTATCCTCGGAGGCTGCAGAACTTTTAGGAAAACTTCATATTCTTGAAATTCTTGTCGTGCGACTTTGTTGAATCAAGAACTAAACTTCTATTATTCTATTCTATCACAGATGGTGAGGACACGAGCTACCGGACGGGGTGGACAACTACTAGTGCCACCCATTGAGACCACCAGAGGCTGTGGACATGGTTGTGGTTCACTAGCTGCCCAAGTTCCGGATCAGACTCCAGCAGTACCAGCTCAGGCACCAATTGTGCCCATCATGATTCCGGGCCTACAGAAGACCTTGACTCAGATTTTGACAGTTTGCACTGGCCTGGCTCAGGCAGTTTCAGCCACCACAGCAGCAGCTACTTCGTAGGCCAGGGGAGGCAATCAGACCCCCGCTACCCGCACACCTGATCAGGTAGTGCAGGGACTACAGACACCAGAGGCACCTCCAACTTAGTAGATTGCACCAGTGTAGGAGTTCAGGGTTCCAGCTATGCCGTAGGATGAGCAGTGTCATCTGAGAGGTTTGGTAGACTCCAGCCTTCGACATTCAGTGGTGCTGAGGGCGAGGATGGCCAGGGTTTTCTTAACAGGTGTCAGCGGATGCTGCGTACAACAGGGATTCTTGAGTTTAGCGGTGTGGCCTTTACTACCTTTCAGTTTACTGGGGATGACTTTACTTGGTGGGAGGCGTATGAAAGGCGTAGGCCTGTTGGTGCAGCACCCCTTACCTGGCAGGAGTTCTCCACTCTCTTCTTGTGGAAGTACGTACCGCAGTCCCATAGAGAGGAGTTGCGTAGGCAGTTCGAGTGGTTGACACAGAGAGATATGACCGTGACTCAGTACGAGATGAGGTTTTCGGAGTTGTCTCACATGCCACCTGGATGATTCCGTCGGACCGTGAGAGGATCAGGAGGTTTGTGGATGGCCTTAACTACCATCTCTGTATTTTGATGACTAGAGAGAGTATTGGGTGCTACATTTGAGGAGGTGGTGGATATCGCTCGTGAGATCGAGTTAGTTCGCCGTTGAGAGCGAGAGGAGAGGAAGGGCAAAAGGCCTTGTGGATCGGGAAGTTATAGTGGTACTCCTTCGAGGTGCCAGTTCCAGCATGGTAGAGGTTGTTCTTCAGACCTGCTCAATCGGCCCGTCCAGAGTATCGTGGGGCATCTTCAGGTCATGGTCATCATGGGTCTCAGCAGGGCCAGCCTTCACTTAGCACCCTCCCAGCTCAAAGTTCATCTCGTGCCCCATCAACTCAGGGTTCTTTTGCGCCGGGTGCATCTGCCAGTCACTTAGGTGCGAGGGGTTCCCTTCAATCCCCATCTCCAGCAGCGGGTAGTTGTTATGAGTGCGGAGAGTTTGGTCACATGAGGAGACAGTGTCCTCGGCTCTGTGATGGTTAGCATCAGCAGAGGGATCAACCCTCGACTTCTGCCCCAGTTACTTCACCACCCGCCCAGTCAACTAGGGGTGGAGATTAGGCAGCCAGGGGTCGTCCCAGAGGGGGAGGTCGATCAGGCGGTGGCCAGGCTAATTTTTATGCTATGACAGGCAGGACAGATGCCATTGCTTCAGATGCTGTCATTACAGGTATTGTTTCAGTCTGCCACAGAGATGCCTCAGTATTATTTGATCCAGGTTCCACCTATTCTTATGTGTCCTCATATTTTTCTCACTATTTGAGTGCACCCCGGGAGTTTCTTGCTTTACCTGTTCATGTGCCTACCGCAGTGGGCGACACTGTTGTTGTGGACCATGTGTATTGGCCATTTATTGTGGTTATTGGGGGTTTGGAGACCCGAGTTGATCTATTGCTATTGAGCATGGTGGACTTTGATATTATTTTAGGCATGAATTGGTTATCTCTGTGTCATGTTATTCTAGACTGTCATGCTAAGATAGTCACTTTGGCTATACCGGGTATACCGCGGATCGAGTGGCGTGGTGTGACTGATTATGTTCCGAGTAGGGTGATTTATTTCTTGAAGGCCCATCGTATTTGTGAGGGATGTTGGAGCTGAGACTCCTAACATTGATTCTGTTCCAGTTATGAGGGATTTTCCGGATGTATTTCCTACAGACCTGTCGGGCGTGCCGCTGGACAGGGATATTGATTTTGGTATTGACCTGGTGCCGCGCACTCAGCCCATCTCTATTTCGCCATATCGTATGGAACCAATGGAGTTGAAAGAATTGAAAGAGCAACTTTAGGAACTCCTAGATAAGGGGTTCATTCGGCCTAGTATGTCACCTTGGGGTGCACCAGTTCTGTTTGTGAAGAAGAAGTATGGCACAATGAGAATATGCATCGATTATAGGCAATTGAAAAAAGTAACGGTTAAGAACAAGTATCCCCGCCTCGCATTGATGATTTGTTTGACCAACTTCAGAGAGCAAGGGTGTTTTCCAAGATTGATCTCCGTTCGGGCTATCACCACTTGAAGATCAGGGATTCAGATATTCATAAGACTGCTTTTAGGACTAGATATGGTCCCTATGAGTTTCTTGTCATGTCTTTCGGGCTGACCAATGCCCCAGTGGCGTTCAAGCATATGATGAGCAGTGTATGTCGGCCTTATTTCATTTGTCATCGTGTTCATTGATGATATCCTGGTATACTCGCGTAGTCTGGAGGAGCATGCACATCATTTATGACTGGTGTTGCAGAGATTACGGGAGGAGAAACTTTATGCAAAGTTCTCCAAGTGTGAGTTTTGGCTCAGTTTAGCGGCTTTCTTGGGACACGTGGTATCCAGTGAGGGTATTCAGGTTGATCTGAAGAAGATAGAGGCGGTTCAGAGTTGGCCTAGACCATCCTCAGCCACGGAGATTCATAGTTTTCTTGGCTTGGCAAGCTATTATCGCCGATTTGTTAAGGGATTTTCCTCCATTCCATCGCCCTTGACCAAGTTGACTCAGAAGGTTGCTTCATTTGTATGGTCGGACGAGTGTGAGGAGAGCTTTCAGAAGCTCAAGACAGCTTTGACCACAACTCTAGTACTAGTTTTGCCATCAGCTGCGGGTTCATATATTGTATATTATGATGCTTCGCGAGTCAGGATCGGCTGTGTATTGACGCTAGAGGGTAGAGTTATTGATTATGCTTCTCGTCAGTTGAAGCCCCATGAGAAGAACTACCCTGTCCATGATTTGGAGTTGGCTGCCAGTTCATGCATTGAAGATTTGGAGGCATTACTTGTATGGCGTATCTTGTGAGGTGTTCACTGATCATCGCAGTCTTCAGCATTTGTTCAAGCAAAAGGATCTTAATTTGAGGCAGCAGAGATGGCTAGAATTACTGAAGGATTATGATATTACTATTCTGTATCACCCGGGGAAGGCCAATGTAGTGACCGATGCTTTGAGCCGAAAGGCAGTGAGTATGGGGAGTTTGGCGTATATTCCAGTTGGTGAGAGGCCCTTTGCAGTTGATGTTCAGGCCTTGGCCAATCGGTTGGTGAGACTAGATATTTTGGAGCCTAGTCGGGTGTTGGCTTGTGTGGTTTCTCGGTCTTCCTTGTATGATCGCATTAGAGAGTGCCAGTATGAGGATCCGCATTTGCTCGTCCTTAAGGACAGGGTTCAACATGATGATGCCAAAGATGTGACCATTGGTGATGATGGTGTGTTGAGGAAGTAGGGCCGGATTTGCGTGCCCAATATGGATGAGATTTGGGAGTTGATATTGGAGGAGGCCCATAGCTCATGGTATTCCATTCATCCGGGTGCCCCGAAGATGTATCAGGACCTTAGACAGCACTATTGGTGGCGGAGAATGAGGAGAGATATTGTGGAGTTTGTAGCTCGATGTCTCAATTGTCAGCAGGTGAAATATGAGCATCAAAGGCCGGGTGGCTTGCATCAGCAGATGATTATTCCTGAGTGGAAGTGGGAGAGGATCACTATGGATTTTCTTACTGGACTCCCACGGACTTTGAAGAAATTCGATGTTATTTGGGTGATTGTAGACAGGCTGACCAAGTCCTAGCACTTCATTTTTTGTTTGCAGAGATTTATATTCGGGAGGTTGTTCGGTTGCATGGTGTCCCAGTTTCCATTATATCAGATCGAGGCACTCAGTTTACTTCGTAGTTTTGGCAGACTATTCAGCGAGAGTTGGGTACTCAGGTACAGTTGAGTGTCCTTTCACCCTCAGACGGACGGGCAGTTCGAGCGCACCATTAAGATATTAGAGGATATTCTACATGCCTACTTTATTGACTTTGGAGGGTCATGGGATCGGTTTCTACCACTTGCAGAGTTTGCGTACAACAACAGCTACCAGTCGAGCATTCAGATGGCTTCGTATAAGGCTTTATATGGGAGGCGATGTAGATCTCCAGTTGTTTGGTTCGAACCCGGTGAGGCTAGACTATTGGGTATATATTTGGTCCAGGATGCGTTAGAGAAGGTGAAGGTGATTCAGGAGAGACTCCGTACAACACAGTCGCGACAGAAGAGTTATGCGGACATGAATGTTCGAGATGTATCCTACATGGTTGGTGAGAAGGTCCTGTTGATATTCGGAAAGAAAGGGAAATTGATCCCGCGGTTCATTATATTCGGAAAGAAAGGGAAATTGAGCCCGCGGTTCATTGGGCCTTTTGAGGTACTTAGGAGGATTGGAGAGGTGGCTTATGAGCTTGCCTTTCCACCCAGCTTGTCTAGCGTGCATCTATTTTTTCATGTTTCTATTATCCGGAAGTATATTGGAGACCCGTCCCATGTTCTGGGTTTCAGTACGGTTCAGTTGGAGGGTGATTTGACTTATGATGTAGAGCAAGCAGCCATTTTGGATCGTCAGGTTCGAAAGTAGAGGTCAAAGGATGTTGCTTCAGTGAAGGTGCAGTGGAGAGGACGCCCGTGGAGGAGGCTACCTGGGAGACCGAGCGGGAGATGCGGAGCAGATACCCTCACCTATTTGAGGCTTTAGGTATGTTTCTTGACTCGCTCGAGGATGAGCATTTGTTTAAGTTGGGAAGGATGTGACGACCCGACCCGTCGTCTCATGAGTCACTGCTCCATTTTTCCCATTTTCTGCTTCTTTATGCTTCATTATCAGTGTCTTGTGTGAACGAGTTAGTTTGGATTGATTTTAGAAGGAAATGAGATACTTAGTCTCTTTAAGGAAGACTTAGTTTGGAAAAGTCAACCGGATGTTGACTTATGAGTTAGAGGGCTCGGATATGGATTCCAATGATGCGGTTAGCTTCGGGGGATGATTTGTGACTTAGGAGCATGATCGGAAGTGATTTTGGAGGACCGGTGTAGAATTAGTCTAGAATTGGCAAAGTTAGAATTTTGGCGAATTACGGTTGATAGGTGAGATTTTGATCCGAGGGTCGGAATAAAATTTCGAGAGTTGATGTAGCTTCATTAAGTGATTTGGGATGTGTGTAAATTTTAGGTCATTCGGAGGTGATTTGGTTGGGTTTTTGACCAAATGCGTGTTTCAAAAGTTTTAAAAGAACTTAGGCTTGAATTCGATGTAATTTGATGGTTTTGGTGTTGTTTCAGGTGTTTTGACGATTGGAGCAAGTTTGAATGATGTTATAGGAGGTGTTGGTACTTTTGGCTGAGGTCCCGAGGGCCTCGGTGTGATTTTGGATGGTTAACGGGAAGTTTTAGACTTGTGAAGTTCAAGAATTTCTGCTGCTTCTGCTATTTTCGCTTCTGCAGAAATGGGACCGCAGAAGCGGTACCACAGGAGCGAGGGGAAGTCGCAGGAGCTGGAAGGTCTGCAGGTGCAGATTTGGTGATCGCATCTGCGGGATCACAGATGCGACAAAATGACCGCAGATGCGGCTTTTGGCATTTTAGAAGATTTCCGCAGATGCGGAGGAATTACCGCAGAAGCGGTCCAGCAAAAGCGGGTAACTGACCGCAGGTGCGCTTTTGACTGGGCAGAAGGGTTTTAAATCATTTTGTTTCGCGAGGTTAAGTTATTTTCCTCTATTGTTGAGCACCTTGAGAGATTTTTGGGAGAAATTGAAGAGGGTTTAAACTGGGATAGATTGGAGGTGAGTCCTATGGACTAAAAACATGATTTAATTGTGGAATTTACCATGAAATTCATAGAAACTTGGCTAAAATGGGAAGAACTAGGGCTTGAGTTTTGAAATTTTAAATTGGGATTTGTAGGGCCATTTGAGCTCGGATTTGAGAGTTCTTGATATGTATAGACTCGTGGCGAGATAAGAAACCCGTTGATATGAAAATTTCTGAGGTTCGAGAAGTGGGCCCAGGCCTCAGATTTTGCTAATTTCGAGATTTTTGGTATTTTCGATTATTTTCGATTGGGTATTATTTTTTTAGCATATTGTGACGTATTCGTTGTGGTTTTGATCAGATTTGATGTGGCGAGGTCGATTTGAGAAGCAAGGGCATAGCGAGCTAGAGTTTGGCCGGCTTGAGGTGAGTAATAACTATAAATGATGTCATGGGGGTTTAAAACCCCGGATTTGCACAACATGTTGCTATATTGAGGTGAGACACACGTCGTGATAAGCGTGGGGTCCATTATCACTGGGGATTGAGACTTGGTCCATCTCAATTGATGATTCTACTGTATTTTTTACGGAGATTTAATTATTATTATTATGATTTGGGCTAGTTGCCATGTTTGGGGCCTTGGGCCGACCTTTAGGACCCTTAGGGGCGTTGTTACTGATTGACCTCACTTTACTTGTTAAAATCATACCCTCAGTCATGTTTCTAACTGTTTAACACAATATGAACTGGCTTTTGAAATTGCTAATCCTAAATGAAAATAATATGTGGGGTGAGATCCCTATCTTATATTAGTATTCCCGAGAGGCTGTGTTTATATTGATTGAGAGGGGTTGAGAATCCAATAGTGAGGGTGTTTATATATCGTGGATCGGGCTGCACGCCGCAACAATATATTTATATGGATCGGGCTGCATGCCGCAATAAATATATATTTATATATATATATATATATATATATATATGGATCGGGCTGCGGTCGCAACTATATAGCGAAGGGCTGTAGGAGCCCATCCGGAGTCCGCACACCCCTAGTGAGCACAGTCGACTATTATTATGGATCGGGCTATGCGCCACAGCAATATACTGATCGGGCTGCACGCCGCATCGGTATAATTATGATTTCGGTTATTGTGAGAAGTATATGAGTTGAGTACTGGTTTTAAATAATTTTACCAGACTTCTTCATTTTTTTGCTGTTTAAATATTCTTACTGTTTTGATATAGAACTGCTTAGTGTTTATACGAGATTTCATTCCGTCAGTCATTATTTATTATTATTACTCACTGGGTCGGAGTACTCACATTACTCTCTGCACCATGTATGCAGATCCAGGTGTTCCTGAGGCATAGTTCGAGCTATTCTGCAGTTCAGATTTCACCAGAGTTATCGAGGTAGCTACATGGCGTCCGCAGACCCGATTTTCTCCCTCTATCTTTTTTATCTTTCCGCATTATTAGACTATTGAACTCATGTACTTCACTTTTGACTCGTGAAACCAGATCGGTGGACTTTTATAGAGATTATTATTATGATTTTCGCACATTTCGTCTTTATTTCAGACTTCTATTCACATCAGTTTGGTAATTAAATCATGTTAATCGACATTGAATTTTTAATGAAAAGGGATTGAGTGTTGAATTAGTCGGGCTTGCCTAGCATGGTGTTGGGTGCCATCACGATCGGGGTAGATAATAAATTTAATTATTCTAGCCCGAGATCATTGTTTGGGCTGACACGTCTTTGAATTTATCACGTGGTCAAAATAACTTAATGGACTTAAACTCAAAAAAAATTCAATCGTCTACAAACTCCACTAGTCCACTTTAAGTTTATCGATATCTCTAGCCCCAGAATTTGAAAGCTAATACCCTACATATACAAAAAAATTATTCTTTGAATCATTAAATATTAAATTAGTTGATTATTATTGTAAAACATTGCATATTCAAGTAATTTATTTTTCGACACCATACTTGGCTTAACCTCAATGCAAACTATTCAAACTGCATTCCAATTCAAATACGAATATCATATAAGTTTGTTAGTAATAATGATTTTTTAAAAATGACACATAATATAAATTTAGAAAAATATTCGAAGATATCCTTATCTTATAATCTATGTATTTGAGTTGAAAAAATATATTTGAAATCGATGAGATTAACTTTCAAATTTCTTATATTCAACAAAGATGAAACATAAGAAGAACTTTGTTGTCATATTATATTTCTCGTTTTTTAGATCTTTCTAACATTTTTTTCAATATTTATTTTCTTTTATCTTATTTTTGATGTCATTATTTCTTTTGTTACAAAAAATTAATTTATTTCACTATAAAAGGATGTGTTTTATAAAAATTGTCTACATATGAACTTTAATTATATTTTTAGTCTTTGGTTGAAATTTATTTTATATTTTGGCTTTATCTAACCAGCTTAAACAGGTGCTCACCTGACCACTTAAATTAAAAAATTGAATAATGTGTAATTTATATATAATCCATATATAATATGTGTGTAATGGTGATCGGTATATCATCTATTTATATTAGCTATAAAAGTAAACAATAAATATGGCTGGATGTTATGTAAATATTCCATAAGATTTTAGTTTTTTGAGTT
Source organism: Nicotiana glauca (assembly GCA_026770625.1). NCBI lineage: Eukaryota > Viridiplantae > Streptophyta > Magnoliopsida > Solanales > Solanaceae > Nicotiana > Nicotiana glauca. Next base: position 20,305 of record MU790117.1, read on the forward strand.
TATCATAATATAACTTCTATTATAATATTTTTAAAACTTTTCTACTAATGTTCAAAAATATCTTATATTTTTACTGTCTTTGAATTAAAAAAAGTAAAGAGTTTTTTCGAAATAATTTGTTTACATTTAAAAAAAATCACGTCATACCAATTTTTTTTATATATACTCTTTGTTACACTTAAAAGTCACTATAGAAACTATCAATTAGAAACCAATATATCTTTTGAGTTTGAAAAAAAAAACTTTTCACATAATCTAATGATTCAAAACTAATATTCTTCAACAAAAAAAATATTATACTCTTGCAATATTAGCTCGACTACAACTAAATGAAGAGGTTTCAACTTATACCCTTCAATTCCTTGAATGTGCTAAATTAAAATTAATAATACAATTGTATAGCCAAAGTTTTGTTATTTGTTTGATGTCCATTTAAGCATGCTGACTCTTCAAACAAATATTCTTCAAGAAGAAAAAACAAACACTTTTTTTTTTTAATATTGATTGATTTTGTGATGTTTTATTCTCCAGCATGTATGTTTACTTTATTATATATGTAAGTAAATTTTTATTTGGTTTTGTAAAATATTTTTTGTTATTTAGATAAATATAGACGTGTACCCTATATATTACATTTATTTTAAAAGAATTTCGTTTTATTCAAATCTAGCTACTTCCTCTGGTTCACAATAAGTGACCAGTTTACTTTTTCATTTGGTCCAAAATAAGTGTCAAGTTATGTAATCAAGAAAAAATTTAATTTGTTTTTACTTGTCACGACCCGGATTTTTCACCCTCGGGGGTCGTGATGGCACCTACTCGTAGAAGCTGGGCAAGTCATGATTCATTAACTCCTTTATTTTAATTCCTTTTATTAATCATAACAACAACGTTAAATATTTAAATAACAGCAGAAATATGAAATTAAAGCGGAAGACTTAAATTGAATAAACTGAGCAATAATGCGAAAATCATCATATGCCTCTACCCAAGAACCGATGTCACAACATCCACGGAATACTAAGAATACTAAATACAACAGTTTGAAGGAAAGATAATACCAAACATGAGATAACAGAATGAAAAGTAAGATAGAGGAGACGCCGGGCCTGCGGACGCCAGCAAGGCTAACTCGGAGTCTCGTGGACTGAAAGTCGGCTCCCTGACTAATGCTGCGCACCGTAAGCTGCTCCGACACCTGAATCTGTGCAAAAGAGCATAGAGTATAGTATTAGCACAACCGACCTCATGTGCTGATAAGTGTCTAGCTTAATTCCGGCGAAGTAGTGACAAGGCTAGACAGGACTACCACATAAACCTGTTCAGTTATATCTATTTTTACAACGGGAAAATAACAAGAATAACTATTTTAAATGGGAGGGGAACATGCTTTGGGGATAACAGATAATACAGAATGTCAGGAGAACAATAAGGAACATCAATAAATTAAATCTAACACGGATAAGGGAAATAAAAGCAGATTTCATTGTCAGTACACATCTCGTTGCAAGCGTGCAACCCGATCCCATTTCTCAATGTTTCCGTGGTAGGCGTGTGAGTACGTAATTTTTGCCCTATATGTATTACTCCCATAAAAAATCAGAAAATAATTTTTCCCATTTTTTGCAATTTTATAGGAATTTTCATAGAATTTTGTTAATTATTTGCATTATTGTGCATATTCAATTTCCATTAAAAATAAAATAAAAAACTCAAAAATACCATGCATTGCATTTAGATTTTGTTCAAATTTTAGGATTAAAAATGAAAATCACAAAAAATAGCTCATTTTTACATTCTTAACTTTGAAATTTTGGATTTTTAATTTTTCTCTTTAAATTTAGGATCAATTAATTTTTATAAACCTTCTAGTTAAATAATCAGTTTAGTTTTACAATTTGAATTAATTTAGGAATTTAGTTTAGGTTTTTAATTAATTAAAAAAGAAAAAAATAACAAAAAAGAAAAAAGAAATTGAAAAAAGCTAGTTTTAAATTGAATTGGGCCAAACCACTTTAAAAGCCCAAGTCTCCCCCAACCCAGTCCAAATCGGGGCGACTCGACCCAAGACCCAACACTCTAAAACCCTAAATACACCTATATACGCCAAAATAAGACCTAAGGACAAGGGTGAGAAAAGAACGCCTAAGCTTCTAAAAATGAGAAAGTTGCGCAGCCAAAAAAAAAAAAAAAAGAACCCGACCCCCCCTTGAGTTCATCTTCTCCAAACGCCAATAAACCTTGAGCTTCAATAATGAGAGACCCTTAAGAGCTTAAGACCTTAGCATCCACCACTGGACACATACAAGCTCTTATTGAACCAGAGATTCAGTAACACCACTCAAACATGCCGGAACTCTATTCTTTCAACGCCGACGAACCACAACGACCACCCTTTAAGCTCCATACTGGCCGCCACTAGTGTCGCCGGATTTCACCACTGGTTGACAGACAGCCCTACAAATTCCATTGCTGGCCGAGTTTCATTCCTTTCACCTGGGATTAGAGCTGGTAACAATTTTTCGGTCGAGGTCGTTGTTCGAGTTCCAAAAATCCGTTTGAGTTCGGAGATTTCCGGATAGATTTGGGTTCCGTTGAGTTATCGCTGTCCAAATTTTGGTGTTAAGCATTTTCAGATCCAAAATTGCTTTGTATTGAGGTCAATTCTTTCTCCCTTGTTCTTATCTTTTTTGATTTGTGCTTATAAATGGTATTGGATTGATGAATTTGGGATTGAAATGTGTGAATGCATATTTTGAGTTTATTTGCTGTAAATTTTGGTTTCTTATGTCATAGAGAATGCAATTGCTTCATATAACTTTGTGGTGTGGTATTTGATTATTCGTTCTTTTAACTGAAATTTGGAGTTAGAGATCGTTTGTTGTGCTTAAAACGACTAAGGATACAGTTGATCCATGTGAAGTTAGGCACGAAGTTCGAAATCGTTTGTTATGCTCAATTTGACGAAGGTCTGGCATGCTCATATTTATCCCGTTGCTTATGTTAATCTGGAGTTGGCTATAATTATTCAAGCTCACATGATTTAGGCTATTAATTTTAAGTCATGACTTAGCTCTTACTTGAGGCAAAGCCTAATTTACCATCTGCGTCCTATCTTTACAATGGACAGTGTTAATGTAAATAATTTTGTGTTGAAAGGGTGTCATAGGTGTGTTTGCTATAAAAGTTACAATTGCTCCTTCATGCTAAGATAAGTTTATTTCTTTTGGAATAATAACAGTGCGTCGAGATTTTTTTTTATCGTATGATCTTTACTTGTGCTAATTTGTGATGCTTGGGTATTTGAACTTGGCTATTAGTGAGGTTAATGCTAAAGGAATCTTGCTGCAATTCGTATCCTTAAATTAAGAAACATGATCTGTGAATGTGCCTAAATACTCCTTAATCACAAGCTTTTTGTTGCACAAAACCGCGAATTAGGGATTGCACAATTTATGAACATCCGTAGTTTGTTTTAGTCGGTTAAAGACTTTTGGAATAATTTGAGGCGTGCCATGCCAAATAAAATCTTAGAATGTATGGCCCTCGCTTAATTACAATCCTTAGAATTCGAGGCGTGTCATTTAGCAAATTTTCATGGCCTTCGGAAAATTACAAACTCGTAGTTGCATTAGGCGCGTTATTTTAATAATATTACCTTCCTAAACTCGGGTGCACATTTATATGACTCAAATCCAAATCTCAACGATGTTAAAATATGTCAAAAACCACGAGTGCATTTATGTGACGTGGTTCGAGACCTATTTTAATAACGTTGCAATTTTCTCTAAAAATGAATAAAAGCGGGTAAAAGTTAAAATTTGCACATAGATTCATAAATATTTAAAATAAGATAATTAAGCCAGATATAACAGTTGAGCGACAGTGCTAGAACCACGGAACTCGGGAATGCCTAACACCTTCTCCCGGGTTAATAGAATTCCTTACTCGGATTTCTGGTTTGCGAACTGTTAAACAGAGTCAACCCGTTCCTCGATTCGGGATTTAAAATCGGTGACTTGGGACACCATAAATCTCCCAAGTGGCGACTCTGAATCTTTTAATAATAAATTCCGTTTCGATTGTCCTTAAATTGGAAAAACTCCTTTACACCCTTTGCAGGAGTAGGAAAAAGGAGGTGTGACAAGGCGTACCACCGGCTCCCATTTCATCAAATCTCGTGGTAGGCGTACCACCCGCTTCCATTTTAATTGTATCTCGTGGTAGGCGTACCACCCGCTCCTATTTCAATTAATATCTCGTGGTAGGCATACCACCCGCTCCCATTTCATCAAATCTCGTGGTAGGTGTACCACCCGCTCCCATTTCAATCAATATCTCGTGGTAGGCGTACCACCAGCTCCCATTTCAATTTAACACAGAGTCACAATAAAATTCCGGCAAGGAAAACAAAGCAATATAAAAATGATTTCCCCGCAAGGGAACAACAATCAATAAACAACAATATCCCGGCAAGGGAGAATCAGCTATAACCAAAACCTAGCTCAACTCTTACTCAACTCGATTAATACCAGTATTCAAGCATAAATAAAGTCCACGAGAATAGACTAAATCTCTACTTAATATCAAGAATCATCAATTTAAAACATCCGAGGTGTCATTTAAGAACACAACAACTATCAATTTACAACTCACGGTCATGCTCGACACCATCGTATAGATGCTCGTCACCATGCCTATAAGTCGTACTCAACAAGAAGCAATTAGCAAATAAGACTCAACTCCTAGTCCCTCAAGCTAGGGTTAGACCAAACACTTACCTCGAACTTCCACGGCCAACTCAATCCTCAACAATCGCCTTTCCTTTCAAATTCGGCTCTAATTCAATCGTATCTATACAATAATGACTTCAATATATTAATAAATGCTTAACAATATGAACCCAATGCCTAATTATAGCTTTTCCGTCATTTTTCTCAAAAATTCAAAAATTGACCCCGGGCCCGCTTGGTCAAAACACGAGGGTCGGACTAAAATCAAATCACCCATTCACCCATGAGCCCGAATATATAATTTGTTTTCAAATTTGGCCCCAAAACGAGGTCTAAATCAAGAAAAATAAAAAAGCCCTAACTCTACCTAATTCTCTAATTTCTACCCTTAATTACATGTTTTAGGCCTAGGATTTCAATAAATGTTGATGAAAATGGAAGAAAATCAGTTGAAGATTACTTACTTAACAAGTTATGGAGAGAAAATGCTTCACAAATCGCCCTAATGCTTTGGAGAAGAAGAAACTTTGGAAATTTTGTAAAAATCCCATAAGGGTTCTGTTTTGGGTTTTTTAAAAATCACTAGGCAAAAATACTCATCGCGTTCGTGACAGGCTGGTTGCGTTCGCGATTAGTCAAGTTTAATGGGCCTTCGCGTTCGTGGAAAGACCTTCGCATTCGCGGGGAACATTCTTCCCAGGCCCTCGCGTTCGCAACCAAGTCACCGCATTCGCATAGCTTAAGCGCCTTACCCCCGCCCAGGCTCACATTTGCCTTCACGTTCGCGAAGCCAAGGACGCGTTCACGAAGATATAGCCCCCGCTGCCTCGCGTTCGCGACCTGGTCAACGCGTTCGCGTAGAAGGAAATCTCCTTCAGCTAATTTTTACTCATCGCGTTCGCGAGGGTTCTCCCGCAAACGCGAAGAATACCATACCAGAATTGGAGCTTGCAATTTTCATAAGTCCAAAACCACTCTGAAACACTACCGAGCCCTCGGGGATCCTAATCAAATACATGCACTAACTCAACATCATCATATGAACTTATCTGTGCGATCAAATCGCCTAAATAACCTCAAAAACAAGGAATCAAACCTCAAAATCATGAATTTTCCCAAAACTTCATCAAGTTTTAACTTTTAGGACTTTAAGTCCGAAACACGTCAAACAATGTCCGATTTTAAACAAACTTTACACGAAGTATTTAAAACATATATGAGATCTGTATCAAGCGTCGGAACCAAAATACGGGCCCGATACCAACACGTTCTAATCAAATATCATTTCAATTTTCCTTAAAAATTTCAGAAAAACAATTTCTTTTGAAAATTTATTTCTCGGGCTCGGGACCTCGAAATTTGATTTCTGGCATGCCCGAGTCCCATATTTTCCTACGGACCCTTCGGGACCGTCAAATCACGGGTCCGGATCCGTTTACCCAAAATATTGACCAAAGTCAAATTTATTCATTTTAGTATCAAAATTTAGCATTTTTCATACAATTTCACATTTAAGCTTTGCGGATACGCGCCCAGAATGCGAACGCAAATTTAGGCGACTCTAAATGATATTTTCAAGGCCTCGGAAGCACAGAATTAATTAAAACAGGTGATGACCCTTTGGGTCATCACATTACTCTTTTACCCTTATGTGCATATCTCTTAAAAGTTTTCTCACTCCTCACTATAACTATGTGACCAATATTTAATTAGAGTAGTTTAGTCATACTAGGTATTTTTGTATAGGATTTAGCATTTTCTTAATGGGCGTGCTAAAAAGAAACTGGTCACTTATTATTAACCCGATGGAGTACAGTATTTCAAAGAACTATACTTATAGGATTTTAAATGTGAAAGTGTAACGACCTGACCGATCGTTTTGAGCCCTAACGCATCATTCAACAGTCTGAGGCCATGAGCAGCTCCATTTCAGGTATTGTGACTTATGCGTGTGGTCGGAATTGAATTTCGGGAAGTTCAGACTTGATTTGGAAGGAGAATTCTTATTTGGAAGCTTAAAGTTGAAAGAATGAACTAGGATTGGAATTTTGAGTAAACGACCTCGGAATCAGGATCTGAAGATTCCACCAAGTTCGTATGATGATTTCGGACTTGGGCGTATGCCCGGATTGAGTTTTAGATAACCCGGGAGTGTTTTGGCGCCTATTGTGGAAGCTGGTATTTTGGAAGAAATTTCATAAGTTTGGTTTGAAGTGCATTTCAGTGTTATCGATGTCCGTATGAGATTCTAAGACTGTGAATAGTTCCGTATGGTGATTCTGGAGTTGGGGGCGCGATCGAAAGTGAATTCGGAGGCCCGTAGGTCACTTTGAAGTCATTTGGTTAAAGATAGAAATTTGAAAGTTTTTGAGAAGTTTGACCGAAAGAAATGGAGCGCCTTCCCAATTCCCACCCGGCTTCGAAAATTTGAAAGTTTCGAAAATTTGAAGCCATTTTTCGATCCATTAGGCGGGATACTCATTTAGTACACGTTGATTACGTACTCATACTACACTTCTGTGCATTTCTGTTGTACAAGTATATATACCTCTAGCACCCTACTGAGCGTAGCAGCATGGATATTTCTGGGACTAGGCGAGCTGCATCATTTGGGACGGCCGCAGCTAGAGCAGTCCTTTCCAGTGTACTTTATTTACTTCCTATCCACTGTATTCCGGACGGATGTTGTATTTTATTCTCTTATCAGTAGATGCTCATGCCCTTGTGACACCGGGTTCTGGGATGGTTTGAAGTATTGTATTAACTGTTTAATATTTAAATTCGATTTGAGACCTTCTTCTTTAAAAATTTCTAAATATGGAAGGAAAATCCTAGATTTCGAAAGTGTGAAAAACGAGATTTTGATTAAGTAATTTGGGTTGGCTTGCCTGACAGCGGTGTCCGGCGCCACCACGACCCTTAGTGGATTTTGTGTCGTGACAACATGGTATCAGAGCACTAAGTTCCCACTGGTCTCACGAGTCATGAGCAAGTCTAGTAGATTCTCGCGGATCGGTACGGAGACGTCTGCACTTATCCTCGAGAGGCTACAAAGCTGTTAGGAGTACTTCCCTTCTTGATTTCCTTATCGTGCGATTCAATTCCTTTGAGGTTTATGCCTTTGATTTCTTCCTGCTCAATCTTACACGAGCGCTTGTTATAAATCAAAAGTTGAAGAATTGAAATGGCACTACAAATGTGGTGCGGGATGATTCTCCCAGTATAGTTGATTTGACTATTATGGTCATCTTATGGAAGGATATTCTATTGTTTCAGCTCAATAACATAACTTCTAAGAGCCTTGAGGCTAGGCACAAGTTGCCATGATGCTTATGAACAATTATTCCGCAGTGTTGTTGTGATGGTAGGATGTTTGCCCACGTGTCGGGACAGTAAATGAATTGAAGGGAGGTTTACTCAGTGTGTAATCAAAGGGAATCAGTATTTTATTCCTGGCATGGGAAAGACAATCGAACTAAGGGTGGTCAGATGTGGACTGGTGGAAGTAATGAAACGTGGTAATTGCAAGCGTGATGGAGTTCTCCTCTATATGGGGGTGCTGTTGTCCTAATTGAACGCTTTAAGTTTGTTAGTGTTATGATCTGCTACAATTCGCCTTAGGGCAATATATTGTGAAATAGTATTGGAGATACAACTATCAGATATCGCAGGGTGCGATGGTTCTAGATTGAATCAATATTTCAATATGGTGGTTCGAGAAAGATGACCTTCAGAAAAGTTTGGAGTTAGTAGCAAATTGTGGATTCAAGCGCTATGAAAACAAATTTTATTAAGACAACGACTAAGCAATAAAAGGTGAGAAGGACATATGGGAAGTGTCAGGCGGAATATTATACTTCTAAAGGGCTATACTTAGGGAGCGTAGGCCAAGCAGTTGATTAAAGAAGTGAGTTTGCCCAAAGTGGGAGAGCAGCGGAGCTGTGTAGGGGCTTGGTAAGGGGAAAACGATGCACCTTAAGGGAGTCTGGAACGACTTGGTAATATTGGTGCTTGATCATTGGCGTCTATGGATCTAATTTGAAGTAGGGATTCTTGTGCGGTCGGAGATTTAATATAACGGAAAGGAGCCGCTTAAACGAAGAAAGATGTAGCGTGACTTTGAAGTGGAAGGATGTTGTCGCACATTTAATGGATGTCCGCGAGGGGTGAATGGACTTGTGCAGCTGGAGAGTGAGCCCGGACTCAGGATGGGTTGTTGATGTCGTTGTGATTATACCCCATGTAGCAGTATTGGAAGATGCCGGGGAGTGATTTCTACATGTGGAGTATTCCCGTGAGTAGGTTAGCAGCCGCATAGTTGGCGGCTTCTGCGAAGAGTTCTACTGGTTATGCAACAAAAGGAATTGTTGTGTGAATGTTGTTAATGATTTAGAATATCAAATTGGGTTTCTACGGTAAGATATCGAGAATGCTGGCGATTGATTGCGCAAGGTTATGTCAATAAGAAATTAACAATCCCGGTGAACTCCAGAGTTTTGTAATAGTGGCTTCGAGCTAAGTGGGAGAGTCCCACCGTCTATGATTGGGTTGCATGGTTAACTACTTGCGAAGTTTCTGGTGATTAGCATATTGATGGGTTATTTCAGCTACGGAAAAGGAAACATAAGTGGTAATTTGAGCAAATGAATTATTAAAGGTGTGCTATCATTGGCCTTATTGGCCCATGTTCAGACTTGGGGGGTGATTCTATCGGGTCCTCCGTTGAGAATCATGGAGTTGATTATATTCGGGCCAAGTCAGAGCGGGCGGCTCTCAGCAATGGTCCTAGCGGATTCAAAGAGGTAAAGTGTGGTGCCTAATGGTTTCGAGCCTATAGGTACGGTCAAGAACCAAGCTTGGTAGTGGCCTATGAGAAGAGGCGCAGAATGTTCTATGATGTTTGTCTTGCGACGTAGCAATGGGGAGGTACGAAATGGTTCATGGGATTTGAGGCAGCAGGGTCTCGTGGTTCAAGGTCACTTGGGATAAGTGCGGATGGAGTATGTTATGCGTTGAATGGAGTTGGTATTATTTCTAAGGCAATCAAGGATAAATTGGAAGAAGATAGATTTGTTAGCCGTAGTTGAAATGGCATATTGGGGCCAGCGATCAGTTCATTCCGCGTGATCAAGTTATGTGTATGATTTGTGGCGATATGTGTGAGGCTTGTCGTCCGTCGTAATTGATGTTGTTCAGAAGCATTCTTCTGTTATGGCTTGTTAAGTGGAAGCGGATTCCGGAAGGGCTATGGTGGCTTGGACCACTACTCGTAGATTTGCATATTCTACGGTTATTGGAATTCACCTGTGTGTTGCTATGATTCCCCTTAAGTGAGTTAAGTGCAAAGTTCTTATATGATGAAGTGTTGAAATAAATTCGTGTTCTTATATGATGGTTTTGGAGTTATGATGAAAATCGTGTTCTATCGTATATTAGCACGTTGGGTGCAGTGAGTAGCATGGAAATTCGAAGTGAAGATCAAGGTTGCAGTTTGGTGCTGGTAAGGATGTCACGGGCTCGGATGAGCAAGGAAAAAGGTTGAATGATTAAAGTAAATTGGTGGTGTCTTCAGCGTCACCTGAGATCGATGTTTTGTAAAAAAGGCTTTGCATCCTGGTTAAGGATTCTTGATCGCTTTTCAGCGTTAGTGCGGCCGATGGTTTGGATGAGTGGACCCATTATTTATTTCGGAAGATTGTGGGAGCGTGTCCCGCGGGAAGATTGTATAAGTGTGACATGTAGTCATTTGATTGACTAAAGATTTAAACCAAGTATGAAGATCGTGGTAATATCATTAATTTGAGAATTTAGTCCTGGAGGGCACTTTGGTTATCGGGTTACGAACTGAGGAAGTTGCTCCGGTGATGATGGTTGAACGTGTTATGAGGGAAAGTGAGTTACTATGGGCCTTTGAAAGGTTATTAGCCAAGTAGGTGCAGCCAGAAATCGGCTTGAGATCAATGGATTGATTTATATGTGAACATGGCTTTATATTAGGCCAATTTTGTTCATTTCAGTAACGCGCTCCTTAGGGAGTAGTCAAGGTGTTATCTTGTTGTCAGATATTTCATGTAATGATGCATTCCGCCGTATGAGTTGTGAGACGGCCTGAGAAATTGTGTATGTATTGAAGATCCGCGCGGGAATGTCGTATTATGAGCAAAATGGCTCTTGAGATTCAGATTATATATCGCACCTCAGTTGTGCTTGAATTTCGTAGCTTATGGCACTGTATGTTCCCTCAGGGATGGTATTATGCACTTAGCGTGCTTGTGACCGAATTCGATATCTTGTTGTAATGGGCAGCTTGGCCCGATGTATATATCCTTATGTGAGTTCTGTATGTGGATCGGTTGGCACGCCGCCATGGGTATGTTATTTGGATCGGGTGGCACGCCCCATGGGTATGTTATTTGGATCGGGTGGCACGCCGCCATGGGTATGTTATTTGGATCGGGTTGCACGCCGCAACAATGTGATGTTCAGTACAATTCCCCTATTTGCCTTTATGTGTTCTGATTCTCATTTTCCGAGGAGAGCTCGTTCTAGCTGTGAGCCCGCGTCACATGTATGATTCGCGAGCAGGGTGTCCATTTAGCATGTACCCACGTCGCATGTATGATTCGCGAGCGGGGTAATTAGATCTCCTTTTCAGAGTTCGTTTCCTTTTGTATCACATTCTAATTGGTAGCCTATTGGCACATGGTAGCATCATATGGGACTTTTGATTGTGTCCGAGGTGGCTTACTGCCTGAGCAGTTCGTACTGGGTGAGACGAGATTATTGGATTTAGGACTAATGCAATTGGATTATGTGAAGTGAATTAAGGAGCTAAGACGATGGTTCAGAAAGAGGCAATGACTCTTGTCACGAGTATAGACCCAATGATTTGTTGATTCAACAGTTGGTTATGAATTTCGGCACCTCTCTTCCATCGTGTCAGTGTTGTAAAGGTTAGAGCAAGACCCATGTAGGTCATGAGATGAAATGGGAGCATCAGATCTGTGGAATTTCGATTAATTCAATCAGAAGGGTTATTGTGGTCTTATGAGTAAGTGATGCAAAGTGTGAATTCAACAAAGTTATGCAGTCGTGTCTGAGTACAGCGTGTAGTGATTGATATGGTGATCGTATATTGGAAACAAGCCGGGGCATGGAAATTTCGGATGTTGGAAATTGGTTCTAAGGCTTATTTGTTGAATAGAAAGGGAAGATCTTTAGAATTTATCGAGCTAATGTGCCCAACTAAGTTGTGGTAGCACGGGAAGGTGCATGAGAAGTTAAACAGTAAGTTCAGGCTATATCAGCGTAGTTCTCAGCACGTTCGAGATCGAACGTATGTTTAAGTGGGAGAGAATATAATGACCCGACCGGTTGTTTTGAGCCCTAGCGCGTAATTCAGCAGCCTGAGGCCATGAGCAGCTTCATTTCAGGTATTATGACTTGTGCGTGTGGTTGGAATTGAATTTCAGGAAGTCCAGAGTTGATTTGGAAGGAGAATTCTTATTTTGGAAGCTTAAAGTTGAAAGAATGAACTAGGATTAGAATTTTGAGTAAACGACCTCGGAATCGGGATCTGAAGGTTCCAGCAGGTTCGTATGATGATTTCGGACTTGGGCATATGCCCGGATTGAGTTTTGGATAACCCGGGAATGTTTTAGCGCCTATTGTGGAAATTGGCATTTTGGAAGAAATTTCATAAGTTTGATTTGAAGTGCATTTCAGTGTTATCGATGTCCATATGAGATTCTGAGACTGTGAATAGTTCCGTATAGTGATTCTGGAGTTGGGGGCGCAATCGGAAGTGAATTCGGAGGCCCGTAGGTCACTTTGAAGCCATTTGGCTATAGATAGAAATTTGAAGGTTTTTGAAAAGTTTGACCGAAAGTGGACATTTTGATATCTGGTTCGGAATCTGATTCCGGAAGTGGGAGTAGGTCCTTAATGTCAAATATAACTTGTGCGCAAAGTTTGAGGTCAATCGGACGTAATTATGTTTAAACACCGGAAGTAGAAGTTTGAAATTTTAAAGTTCATAAAGCTTGAATCGTGGTGTAATTCATGATTTTAGCATTGTTTGATATGATTTGAGGCCTCGAGCAAATCCGTAACGTGTGTTGGGATTGGTTGGTAGGTTTGGTTGGGGTCCTGGGGGTCTCGGGTAGATTCCGGGTGGTTAACGGATCGAAAAATGGAAGTTGGGAAGACTGAAGGTTGCTGCTTCTACCATAACTGCATTTGCGGTCTGCGGTTCTTGGACCACAGATGCGGTCAAAATCTTGCAGAAGCGGAAAGGGGCCAGGCCCAAGGAAACCGCAGAAGTGGCTCAGGGACCGCAGAAGCGGTTCAGCTTAAGCGGCCCCCAGATCGCAGAAGCGGTCCAGCTCCCTCTTGCCCAACAACCGCAGAAGCGGAATACCTGGAGGCAGCAAGGTTGTTTTAAATCGTGATTTGAGTTCATTTCTCTCATTTATTTCATGGCTTGGGGCGATTTTGGGGAGCTTCAAGAGAGGATTTTCGCCATCAATAATAAGGTAAGTTATCCCCATTTATTATGAGTTAAATACATCAATTATGTATGGATTTGAGCATGAAAATTGTAGAAAAACTAGGGGTTTGAGGGAAGACCTAGAAAATAATTATTCTTGGAATTTAACCACGATTTTGGGGATGGAATTTAGTGAAAATTATATATTTGAGTTCCTAAGTTCATGGATAAACTTTATCTTTGAGAAATTTCAGATTTAGGGCATGTGGGCCCAAGGGCATTTTTGTCAACTTTTCATTCGGGGTTAGAAATTGTTACAAATTGGGTTGTAAAGTTTAATTGAGCATATATTAATGGATTTGTATGACCATTGGCTAGTTTTGGAGCATGGTGCGTTGGTTCGAGCCTTCAGAAGAATGTAGAGTGCCGGTTATGAGTCTTCGGAGCGAGGTGAGTCTCTTTTCTAACCTTGTAAGAGGGAAATATCCCATAGGTGTAATAATTGATTATGTGCTCCTATTTGTGGGGGCTACGTATGCACGAGGTGACGAGAGTCCGTGCGTAACTACTATTATGCTATTGTCCGGGTAGTTAGGTATAAACATGTTATACTTGGATTATTTATGAACCCATTGATAGCTTGAATTGCTAAAATCACCTTGGATTAGTAAATAAATTTAAAAAGAGATTTAAACATTATTTTTCCTGAATTATTAAAAAGAGAAATTGTCTTATTTGGATAAATACCCCCGATGAATTCTTAATTGGCTACTTGAGCATGTATTTTATGTGTACCTGAGTCGCATGCATGATTCGCGAGCAGGGTATGTGTTTATTTATGGAACGGGCCGAATGCCTCGGCAGATTAAATAGATGCATCTATGGTTCGGGCCGTTCGACCCTAGACAGTGTACAATTTACATTTCTGTTGGATCGGGCCGTCGTCTCGGTGTGATTTGCTCATGTTATTTGTCGCTTGAGAAATTCTAAACGTGAAAATTGCCCTTCGTGGCTTGATATAAATTGATAGGATAAAGAAAAGTGAACCTTGAAAATACTTTATTATCTGTTGAAGGTTTATTGCCTATTTACCAGCTTTGTGAGATAGAATTGCCATATAAAATTCCTGATTTCCTCGCTCATTGAGTATATTATTATTGGACCACTGGTAAGTGTCAAAGTTGACCATCTCATCTCTACTTCTTTGAGATTAGACGGGATACTCATTGAGTACACGTTGTTTACATACTCATACTACACTTCAGTGCATCTTTGTTGCACAGGTATATGTATCTCTAGCAGCCTACTGGGCGTAGCAGCGCGGATGATTCTGGGACTAGGTGAGCTTCATTGTTCGAGGCGACCCGCAGCTAATGTAGATCCTTTCAGCATTTTTATATTTATTCCTTGTCCACTGTATTTCGGACAGATGTTGTATTTTATTTTTCCTTATTAATAGATGCTCATGCACTTGTGACATCGGATTCTGGGATAGTTTTCGAAAGTTGTGTACCAATAGTTATTACTTAATTTGAATTGAAATAGAGATTGTTTTATTTATGAAAAATGGAAGGAAAAATCCTAGATTTTCAAAGGTATTGAAAGAGAATTTAATTGATAATTTAGTTGGCTTTCCTGACAGAGGTGTCGGCGCCACCACGACCTTTAGTGGATTTTGGGTCGTGACAGAAAGAGTTTAAAATGTAGTATGGAGTTTTTTTTTCTAGAGGCGAAGTAGTATTTAAATAATTGTATAAAATAACAAAATTTCTTAACATGATTGTGTATGATCATTAACCGAATTATGTATGATAACATGACAAAATAAGATAAATTTTATTTTTAATTTAAATTTGAATTTTAGAACTTTATCTATAAATTCAAAATTATTTTAAATTATATATATATATATATATATATATATATATATATATATATATATATATATATATATATATATATATATATTTTTGCATTAAACTAAAATAGTAAAATACATAATAAAATTACCATATACTATTGACATGTATTAACTTGCCACTTGGCTTAACCATAATGTTAATTATATATGATAAATTTCTTGCTTTAATATATATATAGATTTTTTTCCATAAGACAGATCCTTGTCCAACTGGACAGTGCTGAAATCTAACACGTGGGTTGGGTTGCCGTGATACCTCCGAAGCATGGACACATGAAACACTGGATGTATGACTGATAAGCTCGACGGCAAAGCAAGTCTATAAGCTACCTCTCCCACTCGATCAAGAATCTCAAACAAACGAATGAACCTAGGGCTAAGCTTTCCCATCTTCCCAAATCTCATCACGCCCTTCATAGGCGACACTCGGAGCAATACCCGTTCACCAACCATAAAAGCCACATCTCGAACCTTACGGTCTACATAGCTCTTTTTCCTAGACTGAGCTGAACGAAGCCTATCCTGAATGATCTTTATCTTGTCCAAGGCCTCCTGAACCAGATCCGTACGCAACAACCGAGCCTCTCCCGGCTCAAACTATGCAACCGGAGACCGACACCGCCTACCATATAAAGCCTCATAAGGAGCCATCTAGATATTCGACTGGTAGCAGTTGTTGTAGGCAAACTATGCTAAAGGAAAAAACTGATCCCACGAACCTCCAAAATCAATAACACAAGCTCAGAGCATATCCTCTAAGATCTGAATAGTCCGCTCGGACTGACCGTCCGTCTAGGGATGAAATATTGTGCTCAACTCAACCCGTGTGCCGAACTCTCGCTGAACTGCTCTTCAGAAGCGCGAGGTAAACTGTGTACACCAGTCCGAAATGATACACACGGGCACACCATGAAAGCGAACAATCTCCCGAATATAGATCTTAGTAAAACTCCCAAAAGAATTGGAGATTGCCACAGGAATGAAATGTGCTGACTTGGTCAGCCTATCAACAATGACCCATATCGCATCAAACTACTTCTGAGTCAGCGGAAGTCCAGTAACAAAGTCCATAGTAATCCCTCCCACTTCCACTCGAGAAGCTCAATACTCTGAAATAAACTAGCTAACAATTCAAACAGTGAGCCACATATGCTACGATATCCTTCTTCATTCTACGCCACCAATAATGCTACCGCAAATCCTGATACATCTTCGCGGTGCCCGGATGCATAGAGTACCGAGAGTTATGGGCCTCCTCCAAAATCAACTATCGGAGCCCATCCGCATTAGGCATACATACTCGACCCTGCAATCTCAAAACTCCATCATCATCTAAGGTAACATGCCTGGCACCTCCGTGCTGCACCGTGTGTCTAAGGACACACAAATGGGGATCATCATATTGTCGCTCACGGATACGCTCCAATAATGAAGAACGAGCTGCCGTGCAAGCTAACACATGACTGGGCTCAGAAACATCAACCTCACGAACTGATTGGCTAAGGCCCGAACATCCAAAGCAAGCGGCCTCTCACCTACCGGAATATAAGCAAGATGCCCATACTGCTGACATCCTACTCAATGCATCGGCCACCACATTGGCCTTCCCCGGATGATATAAAATGGTGATATCATAATCTTTCAACAACTCCAACCACCTCCTCTGTCTCAAATTCAACTCTTTTTGCTTGAACAAATACTGAAGACTCTTGTGATCCGTAAACACCTCACATGCTACACCATATAAATAATGCCTCCAAATCTTCAATGCGTGAACTATGGCTGCCAACTCCAAATCATGACATAACCAAGAACTCATAATGCACGTACCGAGTGCGGAAAGCTGTCTTAGGGACATCAGATGCCCTAATCCTCAACTTATGGTAGCCAGATCGCAAGTCAATCTTGGAAAATACCCTGGCACCTTGAAGCTGATCAAACAAATCATCAATCCTCGGTAGTGGATACTTATTCTTGATCGTTACCTTGTTCAATTGCCGGTAATCAATACACATTCTCATTGACCCATCCTTCTTCTTGACAAATAACACCGGCGCACCCCAATGTGAGATACTAGGTCTAATGAAACCCTTCTCGAGCAAATCCTGTAACTGTTCCTTTAACTCCTTCAACTTCGGCGGGGCCATACGATATGGCGGGATAGAAATGGGTTGAGTGCCCAGAACCACATCAATGTAGAAGTCAATATCCCTGTCAGGTGGCATACCCGGCAGGTCTGAAGGAAAAACTTCAGGGAACTCACAAATAACTAACACTAAATCAATCGAGGGAATCTCAGCACTGGAATCCCGAACATAGGATAAATAGGCCAAACACCCTTTCTCGACCATTTGCCGAGCCTTCACATACAATATAACACAACGAGTAGAATGACCAGGAGTCTCTCTCCACTCTAAATGAGGCATACCCGGTAAAGTTAATGTAACGACCCAATCGGTCATTTTGAGCTCTAGCACGCCGTTCAACAGTCTGAGGCCATGAATAACTTCATTTCAGGTATTATGACTTGTACGCGTGGTCGGAATTAAGTTTCGGGAAGTTCAGAGTTGATTTGGAAAGAGAATTCTCATTTCAGAAGCTTAAAGTTAAAAAAATTAATGTATATTGGATTTTTGAGTAAACGACCTCGGAATCGGGATTTGAAGGTTCCAACAGGTTCGTATGATGGTTTCGAACTTGGGCGTATATCCGGATCGAATTTTGGAAGACCCGGGAATATTTTGGCGGCTATTGTGGAAGTTAGCATTTTAGAAGAAATTTTATAAGTTTGGCTTGAAGTGCATTTCAGTGTTATCGGTGTCTGTTTAGGATTGCGAGTCTATGAATAGCATCGTATGGTGATTCTGGAGTTGGGAGCGCAATCGGAAGTGAATTCGGAGGTCTGTAGGTCATTTTGAAGTCATTTGGCTAAAGATAGAAAATTGAAGGTTTTTGAGAAGTTTGACCGAGAGTTTGACTTTTTGATATCGGGATCGGATTCCAATTCTAAAAGTTGGAGCATGTCCGTAATGTCGAATATGACTTATGTGAAAAATTTTACGTCAATCGGACGTGATTTGATGGATTTCGACATCGAATGTAGAAGTTTGAAATTTCAAAGTTCATAAAGTTTGGATTGAAGTACGATTCATGATTTTGACGTTGTTTGATGTGATTTAAAGCCTCGGCTAAGTTCGTATTATATTTTGGAATATGTTGGCATAATTGGTTGAAGTCCCGAGGGTCTCAGGTGAATTTCGGAAGGCTAACAGATCGATTTCGGAACTTTAAAGTTGCTGAAAATCTGCTGCAACTGCTGTTTTGGACAGCAATGGTGCAATCAAGGAAGCTATTTTGGAAGCTTATATCTTGAAATCTTTAAGGAATATGAAACTTTTCAAAACATAAAAGTTGTTGCCCTTACATTCTAGTTTCCAGAAAGTTAAACCATTCATAAGTTGGACATTTTATCAGAAAGGTATGATCGATTGAAAATGGCTGGTGGAGCAGTTTCGACAGAATTTTCTGATGCATGGAGCCTAATTTAGAAGCTCATATCTCGCAATATATAAAGAGTTATATGGTGTACAACCTATCAAATGAAAGATCTTCGAGTTTAGTTTCTAAATCTTCAAACCGTTTGTCATTTGGATATTTACACAAGGATATATGGGCGTTTTAATAAAAGGTGTACATCAGGAAAAAATGGTAATAGGATGTACAATTTGCACAGCGTAAGGTACAACTCGATGAAGCCTGGCCAGATTGTTTTAAACACGAATTTTTGCCCATTTCTTTCATTTGTCTTGGACTATTTTGGAGAGCTCAAGGAGTGATTTTCACCAAGCAACACTAGGTAAGTAATTTCTTCTTATTTTTGAGTTAAATATGTGATCTTACATGAATTTAGACATGGAAAATTAGTATAAATTTGGGATTTTTGGGGAAGACCTTGAACTTGGAATTTTGGACTTTTACCTTGAATTTGAGCATGAAAATTTGAGCAAACTGTATATTTGACTTAGTAAAGCTATGGGTAGAATTTATCTTCGAGAAATTTCGGAATCCGGGCACGTGGGCCCGAGGGCATTTTGGTCAACTTTTCGAGCGGAGTTGGGAACTTATATAATTTGAATTGTTACAAGTATTAGAGTGAATTGTTATTGGTTTACCCGTTATTTGAATAGTTTTGGGGCGTTATGCATCAATTGGAGTTGTTGGAAGGGCTTGAAAGCCAGTTATGAAAATTTCAGAGCGAGGTGAGTCTTATTTCTAATCTTGTAAGAGGGAATTTTTCCCATAGGTGAATTAATTGGTTATGTGCTCCTATTACTGGGGGATACGTACGCATGAGGTGACGAGAGTCCGTACGTAGCTACTATTATATTTAAGTCCGGGTAGTCTAGAACCCAAAAACATGCTATACTTGGAATATTTGTAATCTTATTGATAACCTGAATTGCTTAAACCACATCGAATTAATAAATCCATTCTCAAAAGGATTTGACTTCTTTTCTTGAATTGTTAAAAGAGAAAGTGGTTTTTATTTGAATAATTATTCTCCGATAAATTCTTAATTGGCTATTTAGGCATGTATTTTTATGTGTACCTGTGCCGCATGAACGATTCATGAGCAGGGTGATTGTTTATTTTATATTCACTATGTCGCATGGATAGTTCGCGAGCGTGATAATAGATGCATCTATGGTTCGAGTCGTTCGACCCTCGGTATTGCACAGTTTACTTTTATGTTGGATCGGGTCATACGTTCCATGGTGATAATTTGCGCATGCTGGTATTGCCGCCTTGAGCTTATTAAAGTTATTATTGCCTCTTCATGGCTTGAGAAAATTTGGATAATAAATAAAAGAATTTTGAAAATTTCCTATAAAGGAAATAATTGTTTACTTGTTTCCTTCTATTGGATAAAAATTATGTCTATAGAAATTCAGGATTTAATATATTATTCATTATTGGACCACTAATAAGTATCGAAGTCGACCATCTCATCTCTACTTCTTTGAGATTAGACGGGATACTCATTGAGTACAAGTTGTTTTCGTACTCACACTACACTTCTGTGCATTTTTGTTGCACAGGTTCATGTGTTGTTAGTGGCCTATTGGGCGTAGCAGCGCGGATGATTCTGGGACTAGGTGAGTTTCATTGTTCGAGGCGGCCCACAGCTAATATAGTCCCTTTTCCAGCGTAATATACTTACTTTCTGTCCACTGTATTCCGGACGGATGTTGTATTTTATTTGTCTTAGTAAATGCTCATGCACTTGTGACACCAGGTTCTAGGATGGTTTGAAATATTTTGTATTAATTTATTATTATATAACTTGAATTGAAGCAGTTATCTTTTTATTTATGAAAAATTAAAGGAAAATCTTAGTTTTCAAGATTGTTAAAAATGAGAACTTCATCAAGTAATTTGGTTGGCTTGCCTGACAATAGTGTCCGGCGCCATAGTGACCCTTAGTGGATTTTGGGTCGTGACAACATGGTATCAGAGACGTCTGTACTTATCCTAGGGTCTCACGAGTCAAGAGCAAGTCTAGTAGAGTCTCGCGGATCGATACGGAGACGTTTGTACTTATCCTCGGGAGGCTGCATGATTGTTGGGAGTACTTACCCTTCTTGATTCCTTATCATGCGATTTGATCCTTGGAGGCGTATGCCTTTAATTCATTCCTACTCAATCTTACGCGACACGAACCCCTTGTTATAAATTGAAAATTTAAGAACCGTAATGGTACTATAGAAGTGATATGGGATGTTTCTCCCGGTATAGCTGATCGGATTATTATCGTCGCTTTATGGTAGAATATTTTATTATTTCAGCCCAGTAGCGGTACTTCTAAGGGCTCTGAGGCTAGGCACACGTTGCCATGATGCTTATGAACTATTGTTCCGCAATATTGATATGATGGTAGGACATTTGCCTACTTGTCGGGATGGTGAATAACTTGATGGGAAGTTTACTCAGTGCATGATTTAGAGATTCGGGAATTATTCCCGGCGAGGAAGCGGCAATCGGGCTGAGAGTGTTCAGGTTTGGGTTAATTGGGTAATAGGACTTGCTATTTGTGAGCGTGGTATAGTTTTTCTTCTATAATGAGGTGTCGTTATCCTTATTGAACGTACTAAGCTCGCCGGTGTTATGACCTTCTACAATTCGCCTTTGGGGCAAGCTATTGTTAAATAGTATTGAAAATGCGGATGTCACATATCGCAGGGTGCTGTAGTTCAAGATTGAATCGGTGTTTCTAATGTCGACGGCTCGAGAAAGATGATCTTCAAAAAGGTTTAAAGTTAGTAGCGATGGTGGGTACAAGTACTACGAAGATAGCTTTTTATTAAGACAACAACTGAGCAGCAAAGGATGAGAAAGACATGTAGGAAGTGACAGACGGTGGCTAAAATTTCTAGAACGCCGAGTATAAGAGGCCAAGGTCGAATAGTTGAGTAAAGGGGTGAGTTTCGCCAATGTGGGAGAGTTTGGAGTGATTTGGGAATTTTAGTGATTGATGGTTTGGGTCTACGAATTAATTTAAAGTATGGGCTATTATGCGGCAGGAGATTTGATATAACGGGAAGGAGCTGCTTGAATAAAGAAGGATACAACATAGCTTTGAATTGGAAGAATGTTGTCGCACATTTAATTGATGTCCACGTGGGGTGAATGGACTCGTGTAGCTAGAGAGAGAGCTTGGACTCAGGATGGGTTATTGATGTCGTAGTGATTGTACCCTGTGCAGCAACGTTGGGAGATGTCGGGGAGTGATTTCAACATATGGGTTATTCCTGTGAGCAGTTTAGCGGTCGCGTGGTTGGAGAGGCTTCTGCGAAGGATTCTATTAGTTATATAGCGAAGGGATCGGTCATGCGAATATTGTTGATGATTCAGATTATAAAACGAGGGTTTATACTATATCGAGAATTTCGGTGGTTGATTGCGCAAGGTTATGTCAATAGGAGATTAAGAATCCTGGGAAATTCCAGAGTTAACTACTTGCGAGGTTTCTGGTTATTAGCATATTTATGGGCTATTTCAGCTACAGGAAAAGACCATAAGTGGTAATTTGAGCAAAGGAATTATTAAAGGTGGGCTATCGTTGGCCTTATTGGCCCATGTTCAGACTTGGGGAAGGATTCAGGATTGTGCTTTGTAAAGATGCGGGTTCCAAGGGAAGTGATTCTGCTAGGTGCTTCACCAATGGGGAATTCATGTGCTAGAAGATTTATGGAATTGATTATATTCGGGGCCAAGTTAGAGCGGGTAGCTCTCAATAACGGTGCTAGTGAATTCAAAAGATAAAGTGTGATGCCTAAAGATTTCGAGCCTATGGGTACGGTTAAGAATCAAGCTTGATAGAAGTCTATGAGAAGAGTCACATAATGTTGTATGATGTTTTGACTTGCGATGTAGCAATTGTGAGGTACGAAATGGTTCGTGGGATTTGAGACAACATGGTCTCATGATTCAGGGTCACTCGGGAAGAGTGTGGATGGAGTGTGTTAGGTGTTGAACGGGGTTATCATTGTTTCTATGACAATCAAGGACAAATTGGAAGAAGAGGGATTGGTTAGCCATAGTCGGAATGGCGTGTTGCTAGTAGTGAGCAGTTCTTTCAGCATGATCAAGTTATGCAAGTGAATTGTGACGGTGCGTGCGAGACTTGTCGACCGCCGTAATTAGTGTTATTCAGAAAGTATTCTACCGTTGTGGCCTGTTATGATTAGGCAAATCCCGGAAGGGTTATAGTAGGTTAGACCACTACTTAGAGATTTGCATATTCTACGGCCATGAGAATTCACCTGTGTGCTGCTATGGTTGTCCTGAAGTGAGTTAAGCGGAAAGTTTTATATGATAAGGTGTTAACCTAATAGTGGTTCCGAAGCTATGATGGAAAGCGTGTTCTATCGTATGTTGGCATGTTCGGTGAAGTGAGTGGTATGGAATTTGAAGTAGAGATCAAGGTAACAGTTCAGTGTGGACAGGGATGTCACGAGCTCAGATGAGCAAGAAAGGACTTTCGATGTTTAAGGTAAGTTGGTATTGTCTTCAGTGTCACTTGAGATCGGTGTTTTGTGAAAAAGGCTTTGCATCCTGGTTAATGATTTTTGATCGCTTTTCAGAGTTAGTGCGGTCGGTGGTTTGGAGGTACGACCTAGTTATTTGTTATGGTAGGTTGTGAGAGTGTGTCCCACAGGAAGATTGTATAAGTGTGGCAGGTAGTCACTTGATTGATTAAAGATTTAAACCAAGTATGAGGATTGTGGAATATCATTAATTTGATAATTTATGCCTAGAGGGAACTCTGTTTATTGGGTTATAGACTGGAGGTTCGCTCCAGTTATGAGGGTCGTTCTTATGTGTTATGAAAAAAGGGGAGTTATTATGGACCTTTGAAAGGTTATTAGCCTAGTTGGTGCAATCAGAAATCGGCTTGAGATCAGTGGATTGATTTAAATGTGAACAGGGGATTTATATCGGGCCAGATGTGTTCATCTCAACAATACGCTCCTTATGGAAGGGAGTCGGGGTGTTATTTCGTTGTCAGCTATTTCATGTAATGATATATTGCGTCGCGCGAGTTGTGAGACGGCTTGGTGAATTTCTTATGTATTGAGGTTCCGCATAGAGATGAGGTTATATGAGCAGGATGGCCCTTGAGATTCAGATCATATATCGCACTTCAGTTGTGCTCGAGTTTGTGGATTATAGCGTTATATGTCTCCCCGGGGATGGAATTATGCACTTAGTGTGCTTGTGACTGATATTCGATATATTATTGAAATGAACAATCTAGCTCGGAGCGTATCTCCTTATGCGAGTTTTATGGATCAGATCGGGTTGCGCACCGCAATAGTGTGAAGCTGAGTGCAGTTCCCCGTATCTGTTTTTTTGTGTTATGTTTCCTATTTTATGAGGAGAGCTCATATTAGCTGTGCGCCCGCGTCGCATGTATTTTGAAAGAGAATTCTCATTTCGGAAGCTTAAAGTTAAAAGAATTAACTAAGATTCGATTTTTGAGTAAACGACCTCGAAATCGGGATTCAAAGGTTCCAACAGGTTCGTATGATGATTTTGGACTTGGGTATATGTCCAGATAGGATTTTGGAAGAACCGGGAATGTTTTGGCACCTAATGTGGAAGTTAGCATTTTAGAAGAAATTTCATAAGTTTGGCTTGAAGTGCATTTCAGTGTTATCGGTGTCCGTTTAGGATTTCGAGACTTTGAATAGCTTCGTATGGTGATTTTGGAGTTGGAAACGCGATCGGAAGTGAATTCGGAGGTCCGTAGGTCATTTTGAAGTCATTTGGCTAAAGATAGAAATTTGAAAGTTTTTGAGAAGTTTGACCGAGAGTTTGACTTTTTGATATCGGGGTCGGATTACAATTCCGAAAGTTGGAGCAGGTCCGTAATGTCGAATATGACTTGTATGCAAAATTTTGAGATCAGTCGGACGTGATTTGAAAGATTTCGTCATCGAATGCAGAAGTTTGAAATTTCAAAATTCATAAAGTTTGGATTGAAGTACGATTCTCGATTTTGACGTTGTTTGATGTGATTCAAAGCCTCGGCTAATATTGTATTTTGGGATATGTTGGTATAATTAGTTGAAGTCCCAAGGGTCTCGGGTGGATTTCGGAAGGCTAACAAATCGATTTTAGAACTTTAAAGCAGTTGAAAATCTGCTGCAACTGCTGTTTTGGACAGCAATGGTACAATCAAGACGGATATTTTGGAAGCTAATATCTCAAAATCTATAAGGAATCTGAAAATTTTCAAAACATAAAAGTTGTTGTCCTTGCATTTTAGTTTCCATAAACTTAAACCATTCATGATTTGGACATTTTATCAGAAAGTTATGATCGATTGAAAATGGCTGGTGGAGCAGTTTTGACAGAATTTTCTGATGCATGGAGCCTATTTTAGAAGCTCATATCTCGCAATATATAAAGGGTTATATGGTTTACAACTTATCAAATGAAATATCTTCGAGTCTAGTTTTTAAATCTTCAAACCGTTTGTCATTTGGATATTTCCACAAGGAGTTATGGGCCTTTTTAAAAAAATTGTACAGCAGGGGAAAATGGTAATATGATGTACAACCTGCACAGCGTAAGGTACAACTCAATGAAGCCTGGCAGATTGTTTTAAACACGAGTTTTAGCCCATTTCTTTCATTTGGCTTGGACTATTTTGGAGAGCTCAAAGAGGGATTTTCACCAAGCAACACTAGGTAAGTGATTTCTTCCTATTTTTGAGTTAAATATGTGATCTTACATGAAAAATTAGTATAAATTTGGGATTTTTGGGGAAGACCTAGAACTTGAAATTTTGGACTTTTACCTTGAATTTGAGCATGAAAATTTGAGTAAACTGTACATTTTACTTAGTAAAGCTATGGGTAAAATTTATCTTCGAGAAATTTTGAAATTCGGGCACGTGGGCCCGAGGGCATTTTGGTCAACTTTTCGAGCGGAGTTGGGAACTTATATAATTTGAATTGTTACAAGTATTAGAGTGAATTATTATTGGTTTACCCGTTATTTGAATAGTTTTGTGGCGTTATGCATCAATTAGAGTTGTTGGAAGGGCTTGAAAGCCGATTATGAAAATTTCGGAGCGAGGTGAGTCTCCTTTCTAACCTTGTAAGTGGGAAATATCCCCATAGGTGAATTAACTGGTTATGTGCTCCCATTACCGGGGGCTACGTACGCGCGAGGTGACGAGACTCCGTGCATAGCTACTATTATGTTTAAGTTCGGGTAGTCTAGGACTCAAAAGCATGCTACACTTGAAATATTTGTAATTTTATTGATAACCCGAATTGCTTAAACCACATCGAATTAATAAATCCATTTTCAAAAGGATTTGACTTCTTTTCTTGAATTGTTAAAAGAGAAAGTGACTTTTATTTGAATAATTATTCTCTGATAAATTCTTAATTGGCTATTTGAGCATATATTTTTATGTGTACCTGTGTCGCATGGATAGTTCGCGAGCGGGATAATAGATGCATCTATGGTTCGAGTCATTCGACCCTCGGCACTGCACAGTTTACTTTTATGTAGGATCGGGTCGTACGTCCCCCGGTGATTATTTGCGCATGCTGGTATTGCCGCCTTGAGCTCATTAAAGTTATTATTGCCTCTTCGTGGCTTGAGAAAATTTGGACAATAAACAAAAGAATTTTAAAAATTTCCTATAAAAGAAATAATTGTTTACTTGTTTCCTTCTTTTGGTTAAAAATTATGTATATAGAAATCCACGATTTAATGTATTATTGACATCATTATTGGACCACTAGTAAGTGTCGAAGTCGACCATCTCGTCTCTACTTCTTTGAGATTAGACGGGATATTCATTGAGTACACGTTCTTTTCGTACTCACACTACACTTCTGTGCATTTTTGTTGCACAGGTTCATGTGTTGTTAGTGGCCTATTGGGCATAGCATCGCGGATGATTCTGAGACTAGGTGAGTTGCATTGTTCGAGGCAGCCCGTAGCTAATAAGCCCCTTTTTCCAGCATAATATATTTACTTTTTATCCACTGTATTCCGGATGGATGTTGTATTTTATTTCTGTTTTACTAAACGCTCATGCACTTGTGACACCGGGTTCTGGGATGGTTTTGAAATATTTTGTATTAATTGCTTGTTATTTAATTTGAATTGAAGCAGTTATCTTTTTATTTATGAAAAATTGAAGGAAAATCTTAGTTTTCAAGATTGTTAAAAATGAGAACTTCATCAAGTAATTTGGTTGGCTTGCTTGACAGTAGTGTCCGGCGCCATCGCAACCCTTAGTGGATTTTGGATCGTGACGGCTAAGGTCACAGTCTTGACATGACAGTCCAAGATAGCGTGATAGGGTGATAACCAATCCATCCCCGATATAATATAAAAGTCGACCATATCCAAAAGCAACAAATCTACACGACTCTCTAGACCCCCAATCACCACAACACAAGAACAATGGACTCGATCGACCACGATAGAATCACCCACCGGCATAGACACATAAAAGGAATACCCAATGCATCACTAGGCATGACCAAACACGTGGCAAAATAGGATGACACATACGAATACGTAGACCGCGGATCAAACAACGCTGAAACATCTCTATCACAAATCAGAACCGTACCTCTAATAACCGTATCTAAAGCCTCTACCTCGGGCCTGGCCTGAAGAGCATAACATCGGGGTTGGGCCCCACCACTCTGATTTACCTCTCTGGGTCGGCCTGCTGTTGGCTGGCCTCCACCTTTGGCGGTCTAAGCTCCACCTCTATGACCTCTACCTCCACCTCTAGTACCTCTACCCCCCACATCTAGCTAGCTGGGCGGACTGTGGAACACTTGGTGCCTGAACCATGGCACGAGAACTCTGATACTGAGAGCCACCTGGCGCGCGAGGGCAATACCTAGAAATATGCCTGGTGTCGCTCCCGCGAACGCGAAGAAGACCATACCAGAACTGGAACCTGCAATTTTCATAAGTCCAAAACCACTCTGAAACACTCCCGAGCCCTCGGGGCTCCTAACCAAACACATGCACTGACTCAACATCATCATACGAACTTATCCGTGCGATCAAATCGCCTAAATAACCTCAAAAACAAGGAATCAAACCTCAAAATCATGAATTTTCCAAAGCTTCATCAAGTTTCAATTTTTAGAACTTTAAGTTCGAAACACGTCAAACGACGTCCGATTTTAACCAAACTTTACATAAAGTACTTAAAACATATATAAGACCTGTACCGGGCGCCGGAACTAAAATATGGGGCCGATACCAACATGTTCTAACCAAATATCATTTCAATTTTCCTTAAAAATATCAGAAAAATAATTTCTTTTAAAAATTTATTTCTCAGGCTCGGGACCTCGAAATTCGATTCTGGACATACGCCCGAGTCCCATATTTTCCTACGGACCCTCCGGGACTGTCAAATCATGGGTCCGGGTCCGTTTACCTAAAAAGTTGACCAAAGTCAAGTCTATTTATGTTAGCATCAAATTTTAGCATTTTTCACAGAATTTCACATTTAAGCTTTCCGGCTACGCGCCCGGACTGTGCACGCAAATCGAGGCAACTCTATATGAGGTTTTCATGGCCTCGAAAGCAAAAAATTAATTAAAACAAGTGATGACCCTTTGGGTCGTCACATTGCTCTTTTACCCTTATGTGCATATCTCTCAAAAATTTTCTCACTCCTCACTATAACTATGTGGCCAATATTTAATAAGAGTAGTTTAGTCATACTAGGTATTTTTGTATAGGGTTTAGCATTTTCTTCATGGGCATGCTAAAAGGAAATTGGTCACTTATTGTGAACCGGATGGAGTACAATATTTCAAAGAACTATACTTGTAGGATTTTAAATGTAAAAGAGTTTTATAGTTGTATGGAGTTGTTGGTTTTTTGCTAGAGGCGAAGTAGTATTTAAATAATTATATAAAATAACAAAATTTCTTAACATGATTGCATATGATCATTAACTGAATTATGTATGATAACATGACAAAATAAGATAAATTTTATTTTTAATTTAAATTTGAATTTTAGAACTTTATCTATAAATTCAAAATTATCTTTTAAATTATATATATGTATATATATTTGCATTTAACTAAAATAGTTAAATACAGAATAAAATTACCGTATACTATTGACATTTATTAGCTTGCCACTTGGCTTAACCATAATGTTAATTATATATGGTAAATTCCTTGCTTTAATATATATATATATATATATATATAGAGATTTTTTTCCATGTCACCTTTTAGGGGTGGTATTAGTTCCACAAAAAATAAGAATAGGGAGGTAAGGAGAAGGAGACGCCCGCAGAGATTAAGAAACTGACTTTTCTGTACAACTACAGGGTACAATTTATGTATTTTTTCTTTTTAAAAGGCAAAATACATAAATCACCCATTTAAGTTGTCATCAACAATCAATTGAACAGCTCAACTGATCCCTTATCATTTAGACACTTCAAGTATCTATTAAGCAGATCGAGTAAATACCTCAGTGCAAAAGATCATATGCATGAGTTAAACTTGCCGATCAGGGGCGGGCCCACATGTTTCAAGAGGGTTCTATGAACCCGCTTCATCGAAAAATTATACCGTGTATAGATATAAATTTAATCTAAAACAAACATAACGTTTCGTATATAAATAAAATTGAACCCAATTTGACGTTAAAGTCGTTGTGCAGTCAGCAGTGATGGTCAACTGGGTACAACTTAACGTAAGGTCCAGTGTTTGATCCCTAACGCGGCACTTTTACTTTCTTTTGGACGGTTTTTGGCGTTGTTGTCGTATTTGTTGAAATGATTTACTAGTTTGGTTAGATTGGTCTATGTTGAAACGTTTTTTTTTTTTTCGGAAGAGGTCCAAGAATATCCTTAAACTATTGGAAATAATTAAATTTTATCCTCCGTTAGCAAATCAGTCCATTAATATTTCTAATGTTAGTAAATTGGACCAGTAATGCCTGTATTTTAACGGCTGTCCATATAAGTCTTCTCAAAAGCATTAATTGGCATCCACATAAGCGAATCTCTCTTGAGCATGTTCCAATAACCCATTATCCTGTAATAAAATACTTGACTCTCAAATCTCAATCAAATATAGAATTAAGAAATGTAAAAGGTCGGTAAGATAAATATTATAATATATTTTATCCATTTTACCCGTAAAATAATACTCGGTTATCAATCAAATATAGTTATCTACATTTGGCTAAAGTTGACAAAATCATTTGTAGACTATAGTAATAGCTTTTTGTCAAAGTGCGTGACCTACATCTTTATCTTCTTTTACCTTCATCTTTATCTACACTTTTGTCAATAGTCTTATGCTATATATAAATTTTATCGAGACCCTACCGAAAGCAATTAGCTTTTTCTTTTCGTGTGGTATCTTTAATATAGTGCTGGACACACTGTAATGGATGGATTTGTGCTTGCTTTTGTCTTGCTGGATTTTGGTTAGACACGACTGAGTCATTTCATCGAGCATCTTGTGTCCCCGGTAAAGCTGTGACCTTAGAGTCTAGTTGATGATATCCCTAGCCAGATGACGTCTTGGTTATGTTCCCACATCACTAGGAATCGATTTGCACTAATTTTGGTGCAACTGGATAGTTGATACTCCCTTTCCATTCAGTTATACGACGACGCCGATTTGCAGAAAATTGGAGATCCCTACGGTTGAATTGTGTGAATTTTGGTGAAGATGTGTGTTGAATGACGAAGATGTGCTGGTTTTATAGGTATGGCTCGTCTCTCCCACAGCTTGAAGCTGGGGAGAGGGCTGCGCATCGGCAAAGTTCTCTTTTTTCTACTTTTTCTGTGTGTTCTAGACAGTGAAAGAGACAATGAAAGACTCTCCAAAATGTATGTAAAAAGGTTTCATCCATTGGTCAACGGAGTCCTTTATAGAAAGTATCAATAAGATTTGTTATCTCTGCTTCATTTTTTATCTCAATCTTTCTGACTAGTTCACCGATCTGGAATTTTATAACGACTCGGCCGGTCGTTTTGCCTTTTAGAACTCCGTTTCCCTAAATAAAGCCTCCCGTACTTGCTTTAACTAATTTACGACTTGCGGGGGCGATTGGTTCGGGAATTGGAAGGGTTTTGAGTAGAAAAATGCCATTTGCGTCTTTAAGATTTCTTAAAAAGATCAAGTTTGACTTCGGTCAGCATTTTGGGAAAATAGATCCGGATTCGTGATTTGACAATTTCTGAGGGTCCGTGGGAAAATATGGGACCTGGGCTTATGTCCGGAATTGAATTCTGAGGTCCCTAGCTCGAGTAATGAATTTTTATCTAAAATTATTTAATTGAAGTTTTAAGAAACTAAGTAATCATTGATTCCCTAGGTATCGGGCTCGGATTTTGGTCCCGAAGCTTGGTACAGGTCCTTAATGTTGTTTAAAACTTGCCCGTAAAATTTGGTGTCAATCCGAGTAGTTTATGACCCATTAGAGGAGCATTAAGAACTTGAAGATTCAATAGTTTGATTCACTTGGTTTTAGGGGGTTATTCTAAGATTTAGCGTTTGTTTTAGGAGTTCCGAGGGTTCGAGTAGGTCCGCCTCGTGATTTCAGACTTGTCGGTATGTTCGGGCGGGGCTCGGGAGTCCCGAGCGTCAAACGAGCGAGGTTCGAGTGAAGTAGAAAAACTTATGAAGAGCTGAAGATTTTGCTGCTTCTGTCATAACTGCATCGGCGGTTCTTGGGCCGCAGAAGCGGGACCGCAGATGCGGTCAGTCCATCGCAGAAGCGAAAAGGGGCAGGCCAAGGTAAAAATCGCAGAAGTGTCCCAGGGACCGCAGAAGCGATTCCGCTTATGCGATCCCCAGATCGTAGATGCGGTCCATTCACTTTAGGCCCAAGCCGCAGAAGCGGCCCAGTAACCGCATATGCGGGCCTCAAACCGCAGCAGCGGTCCAACCCGCTCTTGCCCAGTTCCGCAGATGCGTTCCCCTAACCGCAGAAGCGAAAATCGCTGGGCAGTGGCCTTCATTTAATTCGAACTCAAATACCATTTTTCATTTTACACTCCACACTTAAGCGATTTGGGGGCTTCCAAAGAGAGGGTTTCAACATAGCACTTCAAGGTAAGTTACTCCCCTTCGTTATTAGTTTAAATACATGTATATTAGGTAGATTAAACACTACAAATTAGATAAAAATCAAAGGTTTGGATCTAGTTATCATTCCGGTGCGTATTCGTGAGCGGACTTGGGATTTCTATGGTGAGCAGCTTTCCCTCCATGTCGACCCGTAGCCGAAGAAGTCTTTCTTTGTATTTCTATTTTCTGTCTATTTGGACTCAGACAGTAGGATAGTATGATATTCTTTTGGATGTATATTATGCTAGTTGCACGTAGCTTGTGACACCAGGTTCTGGCACACACTTTGGTAGACGATTATTTTGGGTTGTGTAATTATATCACTTACAGTATTTCGCTATTCTGGTTTAAATTCCTAGTCTTAGTTTATTCCACTTCTTTCTAATTAAAAGCAACATATGGATTTTAGTAATGTTCCGCAATGGCTTGTCTGACAAGGGTGTCAGGCGCCCTCACGACCTATTTTGGAAATGGGTCGTGACAACATGGTATCAGAGCACTAGATTCACGTAGGTCTCACGAGTTATGGGCAAACCTGATAGAGTCTTGTTGATTGGTACGGAGACGTCTGTATTCATTTTCGAGAGGCAATAGGATATTAGGAAAGACTACTCTTTATTCATTTCCCGTCGTGCAGTGCTTAGTGTACTAAATTTCCCTCTTCTATTCTCTCACAGATGGTGAGGATTCGTACTGCTGACGTTCCGAACTCGGGAGGAGCTGCTCCCCCTGTTGTTAGAGGCCGAGGCAGAGGTCGGGGGATGGCACCAGCCTGTGGTAGGGGACGAGGGCATCCCAGAGCCGTTCCAGTTGCACCACCAGTAGATCCTGCGAGGGATCCCATCATTGAGGAGCAGGGCGAGGTGCCCGCAGCTGAGCCTACGCCGGTGGAGTTTATGACGGCGCCGGGATTTCAGGAGGTCATGGGCCGCATGCTACGGTTCATGGACACTATGACTCAGGCTGGTTTATTTCCAGTAGACCCAGCTACTTCACAGGCAGGAGGGGGAGCCCAGACCCCTACTGCTCAGGCTCCAGGTCATGAGGCTGTAGTATATCAGACTCCGGGTGCACTACCCGCAGATGGGGCTCAGCCAGTTCCAGCATTGGCACCCCTGCCCAGGCCAGCTGTGGACGGCAATCCGCAGAAGTTATTGGATAGATGGACCAGGCTGCACCCTCCAGTCTTCGGGGGTGAGCGTCATGAGGATGCCCAGGACTTCATTGACAGGTGCAGGGACAGACTACACAACATGAGAATATTGGAGTCGCATGGAGTTGACTTCACTACTTTTCAGCTTGAGGGCAGGGCCCGTAGATGGTGGCAGTCTTATGCACTTAGCAGGCCAGCAGGTGCTCCTCTCCTCACCTGGGGTCAGTTCACACGGTTATTCCTTTATCGGTACATTCCACCCTCTGAGAGGGAAGAGCTGCATCATCAGTTTGAGCATCTAGAGCAGGGTCAGATGTCAGTGACCGATTATGAGGCGAGGTTCTCTGAGTTGTCTCGCCATGCACTTATGATACTCCCGACATAGGCAGAGAGAGTACGAAGATTCGTTGCGGGGTTACACCCCACTATCCGGTCGGGTATGGCCCGAGAGGTAGAGATGGGCACAGGGTATCAGACTAACTTGAGATTGCTCGCAGGATTGAGGGTTACCGTCTGAGGGGTAGAGAGCAGATGCAGCAGGATAAGAGGGCTAGATTTTCAAGAGAGTTCAGAGGTGCCCCAACTAGGGATAGAGGCCATTTCGGGAGGGGTCAGCCCAGCAGGCCCTCACACTCAGCACCACCACCCCCTCCTCGAGGTGCCCCAGCGAGGCCTTATTTCAGTGCGATGTCGGAGGGTTCTTACCGCCCACCAACTACTCAGGGTTCCTCCGGCGGGTATTCTGGGTATCAGGATTCTTCTAGTGCTCCTTTCAGCGCCATGCCAGAGAGTTCCTATCGCCCACCAGCTATCCAGGGTTCTTACAGTGGGTATTCAGGTCAGTAGACTAAGACTTCAGGGCAGCAAGCTATGGTGCCTAGAGCTATGTGTGTGGAGATCCGGGTCACCTAAAGAGGACTTGCCCCAAGCTTCGGGGTAAGGCTAGGGTCAGCAGCCCCAGACTCCGGCACCAGCTGCCCAGCCACCTAAAGGTGGAGGGCAGACGGGTAGAGGCCGTCCCGGAGGTGGAGGCCAGACAGGGAGAGGCCAGCCAACTACTCCCCAGTCAGGTGGAGGCCAGACAGCTGGCGCTCCAGCTAGATTCTATGCTCTTCCGGCCAGGCCAGATGCATTGGCCTCAGATGCCGTCATCACAGGTATTATTTCGGTCCGTGGTAGAGATGTTTCGGTATTGTTTGATCTAGGGTCTACCTATTCATATGTGTCACCTCTATTTGCTCGTTTCCTAGTTATTTCTCCGGAGCCTTTGGGCACTCTTGTTCATGTATCCACTCCTATGGGTGATTCTGTGGTTGTTTATCGGATCTATCGGTCTTGTGTGGTTACTTTCTTTGGATTCGAGACTAGATCAGATCTTCTGTTACTTGTTATGATTGATTTTGAGGTCATCCTGGGCATGGATTGGTTGTCTCCATATCACGTCGTCCTTGATTGCCATGCCAAGACTGTTTCACTACTGATACCAGAATCGCCGAGATTGGAGTGGAATGGTTCCACGGTTGATATGCCTAGCAGGGTTATTTCATTCCTGAAGGCTCGACACTTGGTCGAGAAGGGGTGCTTGGCCTATCTGGCTTATTTTCGGGATGTCACTGTAGAGTCTCCGACGATTGATTCGGTGCCAGTAGTCCGAGAGTTCGCCGATGTCTTTCCTTCTGATCTTCCTGGCATGCCTCCGGATCGCAATATTGATTTCTGTATTGATTTGTCTCTAGGCACTCAGCCTATATCTATTCGACCATACCGTATGGCTCCTAAGGAGTTGAAGGAGCTGAAGGAGCAGTTAGAGGAGTTGTTAGCAAAGGGGTTTGTCAGGCTCAGTGTATCACCTTGGGGCGCACTAGTACTATTCGTGAAGAAGAAGGATGGGACCATGCAGATGTGGATTGATTGCCGCCAATTGAACAAGGTCACCATCAAGAACAAGTGCTCGTTGCCTCGTATTGATGACTTGTTCAACCAGCTGCAGGGAGCTAGGGTGCTCTCTAAGATTGACCTACTGTCAGGGTATCATCAGCTGAAGATTCGGGACTCGGATGTTCCGAAGACTGTATTCAGGACTAGATATGGCCACTATGAGTTTATGGTGATGTCCTTCGGCTTGACTATTGCCCCAGCGGCGTTTATGGATCTAATGAATCGGGTATTCAGGCTTTATATTGATTCCTTTGTTATCGTCTTCATTGATGACATTTTGATATACTCGCGTAGCCTGGGGGAGCACGAGCAGCATTTGAGAGTAGTGCTTCAGACCTTGCGAGAACAGAAGCTATATGCTAAGTTCTACAAGTGTGATTTTTGGCTAGAGTCGGTGGCGTTATTGGGGAATGTAGTGTCAGGAGAGGGTATTAAAGTGGACCCCAAGAAGATTAAGGCAGTTCAGAGTTGGCCACGTCCTACTTCAGTGACCGAGATCAGGAGTTTCCTGCATTAGCAAGTTATTATCGGCGATCTATGCAGAGCTTTTCATCCATTGCATCATCTTTGACCAGACTGACCCAGAAGGGTACTCCATTCATTTGGTCTGATGACTGTGAGGAGAGCTTTCAGAAGCTCAAGGCCACTTTGACTACGGCACCAGTTCAAGTGTTGCCTTCCAGTGCAGGGATGTATATGGTATATTGTGACGCTTCACACGTTGGTTTGGGATGTGTGTTGATGCAGGAGGGGCGAGTTATTGTATATGCTTCGCATCAGCTGAAGATTCATGAGAAGAATTACCCTGTGCACGATCTAGAGTTGGCAGCGATTGTTCATGCTCTTAAGATATGGAGGCACTATTTGTATGGGGTGCCTTGTGAGGTTTATACCGATCACCGCAGCTTGCAGCATCAGTTCAAGCAGAGGGGCCTTAATTTGAGGCAGCGCAGGTGGCTTGAGTTGCTAAAGGATTATGACATTACCATTCTTTATCATCCGGGCAAGGCGAATGTGGTCGCGGATGCCTTGAGCATAAAGGTGGAGAGTATGGGTAGCTTGGCATTCATTCCAGCAGAGGAGAGGCCCCTAGCAATAGACATCCAGTCCTTGGCTAACAGACTTGTGAGGTTGGACATTTCAGAGTTCAGCCAAGTTCTAGCATGTGTGGTTGCTCAGTCCTCGCTATTGGGGGAGATTAAGGCCCGACACAGCTTGATGATCCACATTTGGCGGGTCTCAGAGAGGTGGTACTTCAGGGAGGTACCAAGGAGATTTCTATTGGCGAGGATGGTGTTTTGCGACTCCAGGGTCGTCTGTGTGTTCCTAATATTGATGGTCCGAGGGAGAGGATCCTAGAGGAGGCACATAGTTCGCGGTATTCTATTCACCTGGGAGTCACGAAGATGTATCGTGATTTGAGGCAGTATTACTGGTGGCGGGGGATGAAGAAGGACATAATGAAGTATGTGACTAAGTGTTTGAATTGCCAGCAGGTCAAGTATGAACATTAGAGGGGGTGGCTTACTTCAACAGATGCCCATACCAGAGTGGATATGGGAATACATCACCCTGGACTTCGTAGTTGGGTTAGCGCGGACTTTGCGGAAGGTTGATTTAGTGTGGGTCATTGTAGATAGATTGACCAAGCCGGTAAATTTCATTCCAGTGGCGACTACTTATACAGCGGAGAGGTATGCTCAGATTTATATTCGGGAGATAGTCCGATTGCATGGTGTGTCTGTGTCCATCATATCGGACAGAGGCCCTCAGTTCACTTCCCATTTTTGGAGAGTCGTGCAGAGTGTTTTGGGGACTCGGGTAGAGCTTAGCACAACATTCCATCCTCAGACCGACGGACAATCGGAGCGGACAGTGCAGATCTTGGAGGATATGCTTAGAGCATATGCGATTGATTTTGGAGGGCAGTGGGATCAGTTATTGCCTCTAACAAAGTTTGCATACAACAACATTTATCAGTCCAGCATAAAAATGGCCCCGTACGATGCTTTATATGGTCGACGTTGTCGTTCTCCTATCGGGTGGTTTAAGCCTGGCGAGGCTAAGTTACTTGGTACAGATTTGGTACAGGATACCTTGGATAAGGTAAAGTTGATTCATGAGAGGCTCCGCACAGCTCAGTCCAGACAGAAGAGTTACGCGGATCAGAAGGCGCGTGATGTATCATTCATGATTGGCGAGAAGGTTCTCTTGAAGGTCTCGCCAATGAAGGGCATTATGAGGTTCGGGAAGAAAGGCAAGCAAAGCCCCAGGTTTATTGGGCCCTTCGAGGTGTTGAGACGAGTTGGGGAGGTTGCCTATGAGCTTGCTTTACCCCCCAGTTTATCGGGAGTTCATCCAGTTTTCCATGTTTTGATGCTTCGGAAGTACCATGCCGACCTATCACACATGTTGAACTTCAGTACCATCCAGTTAGATGAGAGTTTGGGATATGAGGAGGAGCCAGTTTCCATTATTGATAGACAGGATCGCCAGTTGAGATCCAAGAGGATTTCTGCAGTGAGGGTCCAGTGGAGGGGCCAACCAATCAAGGAGGCGACCTGGGAATCCGAGGAGGACATGCGGAGCAGATATCCCCACTTATTCAGCAGTCCAAGTAATTTTCTATGTTCGTTTGAGGACGAACGTTTGTTTAAGAGATGGAGAATGTAACGACCCGACCGGTCGTTTTGCCTTTTAGAACCCTATTTCCCTAAATAAAAACTTCCGTACTTGCTTTAACTAATTTACGACTTGCGGGGGAGACTGGTTCGGGAATTGGAAGGGTTTTGAGTAGAAATATGCCCATTTGCATCTTTAAGATTTCTTAAAAAGACCAAGTTTGACTTTGGTCAATATTTTGGGAAAACGGATCCGGATTCGTGATTTGACAATTTCTGAGGGTTTGTGGAAAAATATGGGACTGGGCGTATGTCCGGAATCGAATTCTGAGGTCCCTAAACGACACCGTTTTATTAAGTGGATTGATCCAAGTCGTTGATCTCATTTGATCGAACGACCTGGATTCAATCCCCACCCCTATATAATTGTCCCAACGAACCTAGCCCACCTTCAGACCCCCCCCCCCACTCATCTCTTTAACCCTAGAGACGACCATGTCTCTCACCACCGCACTCTGCCACTCTCCACCTACCGAAAATCGCCTTACGGCGGTTCCGGTGGCCCAATGGCCACCACCTTAACACCAAATACTCCCATCAACGTCCTCTTACCCAATCCCCGACCACCTTCCCTCGAATCACCCCAGAACTCATCGAATATCGATTTAAAGCCATGAACCCTAGCGCCGCCACAAGATTCCCCGGTGGCGGCGGCGCCCCCAAACCGTCCCAAACTATCACCACACAACCACCAGCACCTCCTCTTCCCAAATATGCAATTAGTTTCCTTCGAATCGTCCTCAAGCATTTTGAATTTCAGATCAAAGGTCGGACCCCTGAGCCTTAGCTTACCCAATCAGTTCCAAATCAACACCATATAACCCCCAGGACTCTCTCATACTGAATCCATTATTAGTTTCCCTCGAATATATCCAGAAATCCTCGAATTTCAAATTCGAAGTTCGAACCCTAAAATCCCAGGCCCCGAATCAACTAGTTGGTTGGAGGTTTGAGGTCGGAATCGACCTTAGTTGTGTGTTCTCTGCCGAGAACCCTCGATTAAGGTCTATTCCGGCTTCAAACTCGAAGATAGAAGGTCCAATTTAAGACGGGTTCAATCATTTGGAGGTAAATGTCTTAATTTTAGTCTTTCTAATTCCTCTACTATTATCCTCTTCTACTCCTTTCTTTAGAATGTTATGTGGTCAGAGTCGATTTATTTTTTGGTTTAGTTTCTGCGTCGGATTCAAAATTGTTCGTCGATTTGGTCTAGTTTATTCATGGGTTTCTTTAGCTATTATTCATGCTATCTGAAATTGTTGGTTTATTCTAGTAACCCCTGAATCCTTTTTTTCTGTAATTAGTATTAATAATCTGTTAATAAATTAGTTTAAAATACATTAAGCTCTTAGTTGCATTACGGGGAATTAGTAAAAATAGTTGCTCAAATTACTGTTTTTGCTTGTTTCGTGTTAATTCAGAATTTGGTTGATTGTGTTTTAGGCTTGAGGTGTATTCCTGTGGGTCCAGTTATGGGGTTTGATTGCTTAGGGGCTTCCAACCATGGGTCAATTTGACCCAGTCTGGGTTCTGGGAGTAATAACGAGGGTACTCATAGGGGGTAATTCAGATAGTTTAACCTTAGGGAAATCTGTCAATAATAGGATTAGGGGCCACTAAGTAATAAGTAGTGCACTAATGGATTAGTCTAAAAGAGGACTACTAAGTAGGATTGAAAAAGATAAAAGACAATTAGTAGTGGAGACTAATTGACTGTCCACTAAAGGTGCCTGAAAATCCGGATAAACATAGGATTGAAAATTTATAAGAAGGAAGAGAGAGAGGATAAAAAGGGGGGGACATTGGAACATACGTAGAAAGAGCTTGAGAGATCAAATTAAAAAGCTAATTGAGAGAATACTGGAAAAAACATGGGAATACACACACAAAGACTCTAATATTCTGAAAGCTGAGGAACTCGAGAGAAATATATAGGGTACAACCTTTTTGATATTCTAAAAATCTAAGAGAGAATTAGAGAGCGAAAAAGACTGAAAAATTCCAGAAAAAAAAAAGATGTCCGCATTCTTACTGTTCCATTGATCATTTTTTTTTTGCAAGTTGGTTACTGTTTAATCTCTGAAAAACATTTTAACCATTTGGGGGTTTCAAGATAGCTTAGTTTGGGATTTCTTTTTGGTTCTGAGTTGAGTTTAGTATTTGGGGGTTTGATTCCAATTCGAATCTGGGCTGGTTGATCCTGATTTACTGTTCCATTGGCTGTGTTGTTGCTGGTTCTTGCTACTGTTCTGCTGATACTTCACTTCTCTTCTCCCTTGTTATTTCCAGGTATTTTTCAGCATCAAATGATGTGTGAAGAATTGAATCAGCAAATGTATTTGAATTGTGAAGAAATAATATATTGCTCATGTTATTTTCATCCTAGTTCAGTTGTAGACATGTTAGTTTGAATGTTAGGTTTATGCATCAATATTAGTTGAGATTTAAATGACCTGAACATTTCATGATTTATATTAACTGGACTGTATGAACTGTGTTTCAAACTTGTATGAGTATAGTATTAGCTATAGTGTAGTCAGTTTCAGTTTTGGCTACTATGTTAATTTGAGATTGAAGCTAGATTAAAGTATTGATTAGAAGCAGATTCAAAAATGAACATGTGTGTTCATATGAAGCAAATAGGTCTCGTAGTTTTGAATGCTAAGGCTAAGTATAAGTTTTCAGCAGGAATGTTAAGTCTAACCAAATATGCAAATGACTTTATACTTTAGTTTTAATTCCAGCAATTTGGTCTTGAAATCAGAAAATAACATTTCAGTATAGTAGGTTTCCTGAATTTGATGTTGATCTCTTTAGTCTAATCATCAAATTCCCTAAATGTTTGTAGAAATTCATTAGCTTAGATATGATTGGAACATAAAATTTGGAATTAAATTGGCAGTTATTGAATTGAATAGATCTACAATTTTCCTGTTGTTACCAAATTAATGAGTTCAACTTTTGAAATAAGTTCAGCAGTGTTGAAAAGCTATTAAGGTCCAACATTTGGTTCGGGCTTGCTGATAGGCCCAGACTTGATAGCTTGTGGTCCAATTGATTTGGACCCTGGTTTTGTTGGTGCATGGCTCAGTTCCAATTCTAGTTTGCCTTCTTGTTTGGGCTCGTGCAGAGGCCCACGTTTGGACAGCTTTTCATAAGCTGACTAAACTTATTCTTTTGGGGGGCAATTTCGAGGCCCAAGATGCTGAAGGCCTAATTTCCATTTAAGCCTGCAGGTTTAAATTTAAATACAAGCATTGGGACTTTCAAGGTAGGTAGCAAATTTGAACTAAGGGAATTTTCGGTAATGGAGGTCCCCTTATTTAAATTTGGACCTGATCTTGAGGCCCTAATCTTTGAATGTTTTTTAATAATAATTAATTTGTAGCTGCTAATTAATTAAGTTGTTTCAGAGACAATCCTTAATAGGGAATAATAGTTCACTTTAGGATGGCCTTTAAAATAAATCAAGGTACGCCACGCCAAAAAAAAATCATAATTGTGTGGACCTCTTTAAATACTCACATTAAATATTTAGAAATCGGGACGTGTCGTTTAGCGAATTTTCGTGGCCCCCCGCAAAGTTAATAACGCGTTAGTCATTTTAGGCGCGTTCTTTAATAAATCTACCTTCTTAAACCTGGGTGAACATTTATGTGACCCAAATCCAAACCTCAACGACATTAAAATATGTCAAAAATCACGGGTGCATTTATGTGACGTGGTTCGAGACATGTTTTAATAACGTTGTAATTCTCTTTAAAAAATAATAAATAAAAGTGGTTAAAAGTTAAAATTTGCACATAGGATCATAATTGTTTAAAATCAGATAATTAAGCCGAATATGACAGTTGAGCGACCGTGCTAGAACTACGGAACCCGGGAATGCCTAACACCTTCTTCCGGGTTAACAGAATTCCTTACTCGGATTTCTGGTTTGCGGACTGTTAAATAGAGTCAACCCTTTCCTTGATTCGGGATTCAACCGGTGACTTGGGATACTATAAATCTCCCATGTAGCGACTCTGAACTCTTTTAATAATGAATCTCGTTTCGATTGTCCTTTAATTGGAAAACTCCCTTATATCACACCCTTCCGAGGGTGTAAGGAAAAAAGGAGGCGTGACAGTGTTTATTCCACTTCTTTCTAATTAAAAGCAACATATGAATTTTAGTAATGTTCCGCAACGGCTTGTCTGACAAGGGTGTCAGGCGCCCTCACGACCTATTGTGGAAATGGGTCGTGACAAATTTATTATGTTTAACTAAGATTTACCCCTTCATTTTCTTTGATTGATTTATTCAATAAGGTTCCAATATCTTTTGAATCAAACAATTTGACGCCGTCTGTGGGAATTTCTTAGTGAAATCACCTAGTCTCTTCCAGATCAAAGACAAAGAACACGATTACCCACCAAAAAGAGCGTTAAGGCAAAGCCGTACCCGAATCTAGCAAAGGCGCAACACAGAAAGTGAATGAGAGTTGAATACAGTCACCAAATTTAGGAAGGACCCCATCAACCATCGAAATGCCAGACAAAACGAGCAATGTCAAAAACCCACTCTGATTCACCGATCCATCGGATGGGGGTAAGAGAAGTATTATTTTAACTTACTTTCCGCTCTCTACTCAAGCAGGAACACAAGCGCCGCGCGGGCAAGCGAGCAAAGAAACACCTCAATCAGAGAATGGGAAACTAATACAAGTCAACCGGAACATCGCCCGCCGATGGCATCTCCGGGTCGAATGGCAGGAGTTAGGCAAGGAAACTCCAATGTGGGCACTAAATGAACATGAGTGAAACGGCAATGTTTCGTACTCTCCGACATTAAACTCTCCGATTCAAACAATATCTAGCAAACTGGGACTCTCCCAGGGGATGCCCGATTCTCCAAAAACTGGGATTAACGACGGGTTAACATTTCGATAAGTTCGAAATAACACCTTTAGACCAAGGGCCTTTGCCAAAAAAAAGAGTTCGACCTCGATCGAGACGTGTTAACATTTCGATAAGTTTGAAATAATAACCTTTAAGGCCAAGGGCCTTGCCAAAAATAAGAGTTCGACCTCGATCGAACGACGACGGGTTAACATTTCGATAAGTTTGAAATAACACCATTTAAGGCTGAGGGCTTTCGCCAAAAAGAAGAGTTCGGACTCGATCGAACGACGACGGGTTAACATTTTAATAAGTTCGAGATAATACCCTTTAAGGCCCTAAGAAGAGTTCGACCTCGATCGAACGACGACAGGTTAATATTTCGATAAGTTCGAAATAACACCCTTTAAGGCTAAGGGCCTTCGCCAAAAAGAAGAGTTCGACCTCGATCGAACGACGACAAGCTAACATTTCGATAAGTTCGAAATAACACCCTTTAAGGCCAAGGACCTTCGCCAAAAAGAAGAGTTCAATGTCGATCGAACGACGATGGGTTAACATTTTGATAAGTTTGAAATAACACCTTTTAAGGCCAAGGGCCTTCGCGAAAAAGAAGAGTTCGACCTCGATCGAACGACGACGGGTTAACATTTTGATAAGTTCGAAATAACACCTTAGGCCAAGGGCCTTCGCCAAAAAGAAGAGTTCGACCTCGAGCGAACAACGGCGGGTTAACATTTTGATAAGTTCGAAATAACTCTTTAAAGCGAAGGGTCTTCGCCAAAAAGAAGAGTTCAGCCTCGATCGAACAACGATGGGTTAACATTTTGATAAGTTCGAAATAACACCCTTTAGGGCCAAGAGCCTTCGCCAAAAAGAAGAATTCAAACTTGATCGGACAACGATGAGTTGATATTTTAACCAACGTTTGAAATCACTCCCTTAAGGCCTCAAGCCATCACCAAAGAGAAAACTCGAAATATTCCTAAGGCCAAGGGCCATCGGAAGAGAGAGAGAGAGGACTGGGACTCGCCGTGTGGGAATCTATCTCACGCCAAAGTCACAGAAAACGAAAATGAGGATAAAGTACAAGGCAAATAACAGTGAACAATTCTTCTTTATACAAAGTCACCGCACAAACGGTCACATATTATGTACGGCCCAAGTCAACAATAAAAGAGAAAAGAAGAAGAAAAGAACAATGACAACCGACAACGAATATAAAAAAACACAACAAACAGAAAACAGACAAAGACGACTATCTCTTTATTCGGCGTCATCATCGCCGCCATCTTTACCATCACCTCCGGAAAATTCTCCTTCGGCGTCCACGCCCTCATCAACCTCTAGCGTCGTCGACTCATATCCACAATTGATGTGAGCCTCCCGCACCTTCACCTGCGCTTCTTCATATGCGTCCTCACATTACCAGCCTCCCACAAACTCTTATATATATCCCGCTGGGCTTCAGCATGGACCCAAAGCTCGTGCGAGTGGCAAGGAGCGGCGGCAGAGGAAGACTCAAGTTGAGCCAACAGTTTCTCCTTTTTGACCTCCAGAGTAGCGACCCGATCTCCCAAGGTTGAGGCTTCCCGATCAATCTCGTTGATGCGTTCTTCGAGTCTCTCCTCCCTTAGCGTGGCCGTCGCCCTTTCTGATTCCTGATCAGATTGGAGGACGCGGATAGTATCCTCCAAAGTCGCCGCCCTTGCAGAAGCCGAAGCCAAGCACTCTCAATGCATTCCAACCCGACCACCTTTCTCTCCATCTCGGCCAATTTTCCCACTCACTCTGCACTCATCGCCTCGACCCTGATGAGGTTCCGATCCATCTCAGACTGCATCGACCTCAACTTGTCCTGGAGATATTCACACTTCGCAGCAACCCCTTTGCCCAACTCGAGCTCTTCATCCTTCGCACGAAGATTCTCCTCGAGGTCACTTTTACTGCGAATAGCATGCATAACTCTTGGTCCCTTTTATCCAACTCCTCGCCAAGACACCGATCACCAGGGTTCGCCTTCAGCCGCTCGTGCATCTCACGGAACTTGTTGCGATAGCGCCAATATTTCTCCAACATCTTCAAGAAAATCTTATCTTGAGTGTCGGCCCGACAAA
Source organism: Nicotiana glauca (assembly GCA_026770625.1). Taxonomy (NCBI): domain Eukaryota; kingdom Viridiplantae; phylum Streptophyta; class Magnoliopsida; order Solanales; family Solanaceae; genus Nicotiana; species Nicotiana glauca. The sequence continues at coordinate 64,892 of MU790117.1, forward strand.
TACTCTCTATTTCCACCATGTACGTCTGAAAAATGAGAAGACAAGTTAAAACCATATCACCAGGCGAAAATGGAAGAGATATAAAAGAAAACATGTAACGTACTCTTAAGCCCATAGCTTCCACTTCATGCATCAAATCAATGTCGGGGACGCTCCGAAGGGCCGCATTCTCAGCAGCAGAGCACAAAATATCAAACTGCGGCACCAGATCCTCCGTGACCCCCAAGAGACTAATATTCGACGGGATCTCAAGAATACGGGATGGACCCCCGCATTGACCACCGAGTGGGTAAGACCTCTTCAAACATCTTGACATCATTAGGATCGAGGTCCGACTCAGATTCGTAGTTATAGACCACGACACCCTTTCCCCTCTCAGCGGCCGAGGAGGGAACACGACCGTGTATGAAAGATGAAGGCTCGTCTGAAGCCACAACGACGACCCCTAAAATCTGATCCTCGATCATGGCAGGTTGCTGATCAACGATGATGGCAGGAAGCTCTGTTGATGAGGCAGCTATAACGGCAGACTCCGTTTCCACAGGTGGGGTAGTACTCACCCCCACCCAGATCCCGTCGAGGGAGAACCTTCTTCCAGAAGTATCACAGTCGGGGGAGTTGTCCCGAACTCCACTCTCCGCCTCTTGGATGGCCTCTCATCTGCCTCAGCACAAGGGCATTTACCCGTCAAATCAGCGGCACGGGTCGAAATCTCAATTTGAGGAGCGACCTCCATAGGAATAACCACGGCCGCAGATTCAACTGAAGCAGCCCTCGACGAAGTCCGAGAAGTAGACGTTGTAGCAAGGCGAGCTAATGATACAAGCTACGAAAAGCCAATAGAGGAACCCTTGCTCTCCGCATTCTCCCTAACATCGACAGACAGCATGTAAGAAGCCTAGTAAAGAGAGAGGAGAAATAACACTTAGAAACGATATCTCACCTGTAAGGGGCTTGCGCCATATATTTTTTGTAAAAAGCCGACCATGTGCGAACCCCCGCCGTATGAGGAAGTATGGCACTCACCCATCCGCGGATATCATCGACAGGGGAAGGGGCAATCTTGCAGCTGCAGAAAAATAATGGGGTTTAGTATTTAAACAGAAAGCAGTCCCGAATCTCTCTGACTAAAAAGATAGAAACTTACGCGCAATGTCCCACTTCTTAGGAAACCTCGTTGGATCCGCCACAAGATGCTCAGTCCGCACATAGAAATAATTCTCGTAGAATCGACGGTTAGCCTTGTCGTCCATCTTCACCACCAAACTCTTCGACCCCCGATGGTGCATATGAATCATCGTGCCACGAATGAGCTGAGGGGCGAAGATATTGAGCATGTGCTTCAAAGTGATCTCACGACCAGCGAGCTCGGCGAACTTGAGCAGCATAAGGAACAACTTATACAGGTACATCGAAAGTTGGGCGGGAACACCTCGTAAAAATGGCAGAAATATGCCACTAGGAGAGGAAAAGGAAACGTGTATCCGATAAGAAAGGGGTAGGCGCAATACCTATGACGATCAAAATGGACTATATCGTCCCCTACCGCTGGCCGCATTTCAACATAGGGGGGAATTCCCCACCTAGTTTTCAATTCTGTGATTTCCTCCTCCTTTATGACAGAGGGGACAGGTTCCGGCTCCTCCCCGCCGGGACTACAGAAGTCGGTCCATGCTTTCCCAGGACGAGGCAAGATCTTCGCTACTGACGGGACCTCCTCATCTTCTACCGCTTCAATTCCTCCAGTTGCTGGAGCATCATTTACCGGTGCCGGAATCGTGTCTGGGAGGTCAGCGCGAGAAGAATCCCCAGCCATTGTGTACATTTGATAGAGTAAAAATACAAAAAGAAAATAAGGATGAGAGTTTTCAGTTAATTGGGGGCAAGTAGAATCTGAAATCTCAAGAAGAAAGTATATTCGCAAAATCCTTTCGGGCAAAGGGCAAAGGAATGTGTCAATCGAGTGATGTGTTCTTTTGATTTATAAGAAACATAAATCCTCCCAAGCATGAAACCCCAAGAGTCGCCAATCGAATCTGATAGGGCACGAAACGTTTTGATTCCCTAGGAACGTGCGTCATAAAGGCGGCAATCACTAACAACATTTCAACTCAAACGATGTTTCGGTTCCGAAACAGCCATAATGGTCTAAGAACATCAAAAGATCACTGTCACCTTACTTGAACCTAAGGATCTTAACCTAAACGCAGGCTGTCAGATTTCTCAGGTTTATAGCAATCATAATCCGTCTGCCAGGGACGATCCCGGCAGACAGAGGGACTAACTGTATTGGTCAAAATCTGACCGCTACGCAGAGTTGATTGACGTCCCATCCAAGCGGCGAGGTAGCAAAAGCCAACATGGTTATTCCATATCAGGTGCTCACGATATCCATCGTAGTGGGAAGAAGCAACGTCTCGGGATGAGTGTCAAATCAAATATTAATCAAGGATTCCTTAACTATATATAAAGGCAGGTGGTGAGTGTCAAACCCATTGATGAGGGGGATATTTTTCTTCTAGCGAAGTTCTCTTTTTTCTACTTTTTCTCTGTGTTCTAGAAAGACTCTCCAAAATGTATGTAAAAGGTTTCATCCATTGGTCAATGGAGACCATTATAGAAAATATCAATAAGATTTGTTATCTCTGCTTCATTTTTTGTCTCAATCTCTCTGACTAGTTCACTGATCTGGAATTTATTATGTTTAACTAAGATTTACCCTTTTATTTTTTTGATTGATTTATTCAATAAGGTTGCAATATCTTTTGAATCAAACAAGTACAAAAAAACAAATCTGAATCAAATGGAATTAGGCTGATTTTGTTCTTTGCTTAAGATAGTAATAGTCAATAAACTAAATTAAAATTTGGTTGAAAACGTTGTGAAGCTTCTGTCCATAAAATGGAACTGATTATGGACCCAACCAAATCCTCATCATGTCCATGAACCTCCATTTTGAATAATATTTCAAATTGTTGAATTGGTGTGATGATATATTTGGTAACTTTGTGATTTTGTAATGGAGGCAGAGGTGATTTAGGGTTGAAGAGGGTGTTGAATGGTGGTGAAGAGAATTGGAGGAGAAGAGGATGTGAAAATTAAGTGAAGTCCATATTATTTTAGGGAAGAAAAAAAACGTAATTTTAGGTAGGCAACTTGCGTTTGAGAGAGTGCATTTCACGCAATAGGGACTGACATGGTCCGGTGCTTAGTTGGTGATAATTACACTATGTAATTACAAGGTTGTTTTTAGTTTCTTTCCTTTTTGTTTTTATATTAATTTATTTTTTTGTAACTTCTTAATTCTATTATTTATTTATTTTAATTTTTAATTTCTTTTAAAATTTAAAAAAATATTTTTCTTTGTACATTATTTATCTTTTATTTCTCTATCTTTGCTTCTTGTGATTCCATGTAATTGCTTATATTTTATTTTTTATTTATTTTATTATTCTATTTTTTGAAACTAACCTCCTAATATTAGAAATAATGAGTCATTAACAAACTTGACATATAATGAGTGATGCAATTAATTCGTTGTTGAATGTGGTTATAAACTTATTATATTTTCTAATTATTAAGTTGCACTGGAACTTACTATTATTATGTTAGAATTTGATATATGTTAAACTATTTTATTTTTTTTTGAATATTAAAATTGTATTATATTCATGGTTCCAATTTACTTGTTTTAGTAGTATTAGCTCTTATTGCATGTTGTTCATTTTTTAGTTAGAATTGATAGATTAGTTTTGTCAAATATTTGAATAATCTTATGACATTATATTTATAAATATTAATTCATTTTATCAAACATGAATTTCATGATATATATATATATATATATAATATATATATACATACAATATTAGTTGTAAATATACGATTTTTTCTAAATTAATGTATATTCACGAAAAATATACATCTTAAATATAAAATATAATATCATTTATACTTATAAGGCATAAATTTATTATATTAACTTTTAAGTTTTGATAATTACTTAATTTGAAATTTAATCTAACTGTGTAATTACACTTGTGCAACCAAACAGTAAACTTATAATTACACTGTAATTATACTATGACAAACAAATAAGTCGTCGTAATTACACAACTGTGTAATTAGTAGGGTGGTAATTACATTATTTTCAATTATAGGATGACTTTCCAAACAGACTCTAAGGACTGCTTATTAAGTCGCAAATTACTAACCCATATTTACCCTCGTCGGTTGTTATGTTGATGCATTCTGCTTTTCTGTTGAGAGGAGTTTTGGAGGGAGATCTAGTGAGTATAACACAAGGGCATTCAAATGGAACATATGATAAAAGGGTGTTTAAGGCCTCTTGTTTGAACTTAATGGAGGTCTGAATCTTAATCATTCAGATCTCAAACATTGAGTGTGTATCTTAATTATTCAGATCTTAATTATTAAGTGTGTTTATTTTTTTTACTTCACAACCACTTAATGGGTCTGAATAGGTCTGTATGATTACGATCTATACCAGCGACTTAATTTCATTAAGATGCATCACATATTCATTATTAACTCCCACCACCGCCTACCATTATCAACTACCACCATGCCGTCGCCGCCACCACGCTACCTTCATCCTCAATCATAGCCGCCACCATTATCAACCATCACCACCCATTATCCCCACCACTCCGACCATCATCATTCTCACCCACAATCAATACTGATCCACCTCACAACTGACCACCCCATCACCATCAACAACCACAGCCGGTACTACCATCTTATAACATACCACCACCCACCCACCACCTTCCTCAGACACAACTATTACCATCACCTACCATTACTAACTATCGCCACCTACCACTACCATCCTCAATCATAATCGCCACCACTACCAATCACTACTAGCTACTAGCATGAACCACCCTCATCAACCAAAACTACCACCAACCACCGCCGTCGACATTCACACGTTAACCATCACCACCAACAACTATCATATTTTAAAAAAACTATATATTTTATTGACAAAATATTAGATTAGTTAGTATTTCATTTGAATTTTATGTTTATTAATTCTCAAATAAAGATAAATTTTATACATTCAGATGTTAAAAATCAAATAATCTTAATTATTTCTATTCAGATCTTAATATATATCTAAATATATTCAAATATGTATTCAGATTCAGATGTCTTAATCTTAATACACATCTTGATTTTCAGATGTGTATTGAGATTCAAACGTCTTAATCTTAAAAAAAACAAATGAGACCTAAAATGGAACATCTGTTTGTATGTGTGTTGGGTGGGGTGGGTGGGGTTTGGGGGGAGGGGGGTAACTAATCACAAAAGTTCGTGATTGGTATTGTTCATACCACAAGTTAAAAGGCTGAGTAAACTGTTCATTACAAAGGATACAGGAAAGTTAACATAATGATAGATCGATATTCTTAGCATTCGCAGATAATGACATTACATAACTTGTTTCACCATTTGGTGAAGACTTCACTGGAATAACAGAAAAGGAAAAGCTGGCAATAGATAACTCGCTTCACTACTTGATAGCTTAAATTTCTTTCCCTATTTTTGCAATCGAAATAATTACTTCGAATAAATTTTTTTCTCGAGCCTTGTGCCTACCCATTAAAGAAAAAGAAAAAGATTACACAAATGTCTCTTTTGCAGGAAAACCTCAGCAAAAACATCTAGCAATTAAATTTCTTTAATCAACTGTAGGCACTTCATAGCAAGAGTCCTTTGGTATTGTGATCAACTTGTAATGTCAAAACACTCTAATAGTGCAAGTATACCCCAGAATATGTCAATGCTTGTGGTGGTTAACCATACCTTAGCCTGTGATGACATCCAGTAGTAGGATTAGTCAATTAACCATGACATTGTTAAATCCATTGTGCTGGTAGGCCGCACCGTTTGACCAGGCAACAATGCATCTTAGAAGTTGGAGATTACACCCTTGTGGATTGATGCCTTTCCAAGATGTTGACTATTAAATCCAGAATCTTGATAGAAGGACATCAGTTGCAATGATTCGAACGAGTCACAATTCTTTGTCCTGCTTCTGAGCCCGTGGTATGTTATACAATATAAGACCAATGAGAAGGACAGCACTACCGTGAAGGAAATAGGGGCTCAAAACTGAACCTTCTGGGAGATATGGCAGCGGTATGGAGAGAAGATACATTGATAAAGGCACTACAAAAGCAGAGAGGAAAAAATATGTAGTTGGTCATAGGACTGCAAAAAAGTTGAATATAAACAACTCTAAGTATTGTGTTCGGAGCTTCTGTGAGAGGGAGAGAGAACCTGATGACATCACAACAAGGGATGAAATCACAGCAGTCGAGATTTTCACAAGATTGAGAATTGATATGTTGAAAGCAATATTTGTAAATATGTAAAGAAGGGGTAGCAACGGCGCTCCATCACAACCTGATCAATAGAAGTGCCAAAAGGACAATAAGACTCATCAATCCATGATTTAGGGGGAAAATGCTTCTAACTTTATAATTCTTTTATGGAGAAAAAAATCACGTGTTCACATCTACTATGGGAAAAGATAATTAAAATTTTGTTTAGCTACTTAAGTTCTACATCAGAGATGCTGAAACTAATACATGTTCGTGACATGAACAATATGCTTTGAAGATTGGGCTTCTTTTATAGAGAACTAGGTATTGATGTAGGTTCACTATTTTTTTGGTATACAGCTTTTGTATACGGGGTTTCTGTTGGACTTTAAAGGCATTGGACTTCAAAGACTTTAAGCATTGGGCTTTAAAAGTCTAAGAGTGTGAATTGGAAATGGAGGGAAATGAAAATTTGAATGAAAATTAGAATGAAGTGAACTTTTGACTTGCACTTTGTCCCTCATTGGTGAGGGACAACTACATTTGTGTGCTTATATATAGAATTACTTCTTAAAGCTCTTAAAGGAGTTGAAGAGAATGAACCCTCGCGCCGCCGTCGTTGCTCGCTCGGCTCGACTTCGGCTTTGAATTTGGATTTGGATTTGTCAAATGATCGATAAGATTATTTTTTGGACAAAATTTATATAATTAATTATTTAATAATTAATTAATGTCAGATCACTGCTGAAGATTCAGAAGGATAGTCTGGCCGCGGTCCTGGCGTAATCGCGGTATGACCGCGCCAGAACCCTACCGCAGATTCAGAGGGCCACTATGGTCGCGGTCCTGGCGTAACCGCGGCAGGCCGCGTAGACTTCTGAAAATGCACCTTTTCCAAAACAAACATCACACCTCTTCCAATAATTGCCTATAAATTCTGAGGCATGGCTTCGTTTTTAAGACACCAAAAACATTACATAACTTCCTTCTTTCTGAAAATACTGCATTCTAATTCGCAATCTCTCTCTCTCAAATTCGTAAGTGTAATTTTGCTCCGTTTTTTGAGTTCGTTGGTATCCTGCAGTTTGTATTGCCACTGTTGCAGGAAGGTTTATTCCGTTTCATCCTAGGAGGATTTAATCCATTACCTTGGCAACGTGTGAGGGGGTTAAAATTCCTTAAGGACGCACAAGCAAATTGTGGACTCGGAATATTTTTTATTCATTATTATTTTCCAGTTTCTTTTATTCTTCTAACAGTTTTCTGATTTTGTGTTTTAGCACAGTAGCGATCAACAAGCTTAAGGAATTTTATTATTAATGTTTCTGTGTTGAAATATATATTATAAATTGTTATCTAAATTTTGTATACTGGTTTGGAGATTAAAGCTTTCGTGCTTTCTACTCCAATAATTATTCTGTCCGGTTTAAGTATATCAAAACTTTACCGGAATAATAAACGCACGGGTTTGAAGTATATAAAAATTTCACCATTGTTACGTGTTGTATGTTTGGTTTGGTATTCAGTTTGAAGATATCAAAACTTCACTGATTTAACAAATTTCTGTTTTGTTTCCAACTCTATAGAAAAAATGACGAATGAAAACCAAACTAATGGAAATGTTGCGGGAATGGGTGCTACTGTTACGAGTGTTGTTGCCTCGTCAAGTCGTTCAACTCCTGCTCATGCTATGGCAACAGCAGAAAAACCCGAAAAGTTTTTCAGTATCGACTTCAAACGTTGGAAAATGAAGATGCTCGTCTATCTTACTATGTTGAGTTTGCAGCGATTCATCAAGGAGGATCTTCCGGTGCTGGCTGAAAACACTCCAGATGACGAACGATTTGTTGTAACTAAAGCATGGAAACATTCTGATTTCTTGTGCAAAAATTACATTTTGAGTTGTTTGAAAGATAGCTTGTACAATGTCTATAGTGTCATGGAAACTTCAAAAGTATTATGGAATGCGCTTGAGAAAAAGTACAAGACTGAGGATGTCGGACTTAAGAAGTTCGTGGCTGCAAGGTTTTTGGATTTCAAGATGATTGACACTATGTCAATTATAACTCAAGTCCAAGAATTACAAGTTATTGTGCATGACCGCCTTGCTGAAGGTATGACCCGAATCAATAAATTTATTAATAAGATTTATCCTGTTATTAATTATGAATTTATTGCTGAAGGTATGGTCATTAATGAGGCCTTTCAAGTCGCCGCTTTCATTGAGAAATTACCTCCGTTGTGGAAAGATTTTAAGAACTATCTAAAACACAAGCGAAAGGAGATGACACTTGAAGACTTGATTGTGCGTTTGAGGATAGAAGAAGACAACAAAAATGCTGAAAAGAAGTCAAGTGGAACTCGACAATAATATGGGCTAACATTGTTGAGGAGGCACCACAAAACAAGAAAAGAAAGAAGGCTTCTGTACCAAAGAATTACCCAAGCAAGAAAAAGTTCAAGGGTAATTGCCATAACTGTAGAAAATTTGGGCATAACGCCGTGGATTGTCGTGCACCAAAGAATGATAAGAAGAAGAAGAAGAAGAAGAAGAATCAAGCTAACATGGTTGAAAATGCTGAAGAAATGGAGGACTTGTGTGTCATGTTGTCTGAATGCAACTTGATAGGAAATCCTAAAGAATGGTGGATAGATTATGGACCCACTCGCCATGTTTGTGCTAACAAGGAGTTATTTTCTTCTTATGCCCCCGCAGGACCCGATGAGATAATTTTTATGGAAAATTCGTCTACAATGAAAATTTAAGGAGTTGGCAAGATTGCATTGAAGATGACGTCGGGAAAAATAGTGACTCTAAACCAAGTTCTCCGTGTTCCAGAAATTCGCAAGAATCTTGTGTCTGCCTTATTTCTTGTCAAGAATGGATTCAAATGTATTTTTGTTTCTAATAGTGTTGTACTAAGTAAGAATGAAATGTATGTAGGAAAAGGTTACATGAATGAGGGTTTTTTTAAGCTAAATGTAATAGCAGTTCCTATCAATAAAGTTAATGTTTCTTCTTACTTACTTGAGTCAAACACTTTATGGCATTCACGCTTAGGTCACGTCAAATTCAAAACATTGCCAAAATTTAGAAGCATTGCCAAAATTTGATTGCATTAATTCCAAATGTCAAATATGTGTGGAATCAAAGTATGCTAAGCATCCTTAAAGTCCGTTGAAAGGAATTCAAGTCCTTTAGACTTAATTCACACAAATATTTGTGACATGAAGTTAACACCATCTCGCGGTGGAAAAAAGTATTTTATTACTTTTATTGACGATAGCACGAGATATTGCTATGTTTATTTACTTAATAGTAAAGATGAGGCAATTGATGCTTTCAAGCAATACAAGA
>MU790117.1:97127-110998 GCA_026770625.1 Nicotiana glauca
GAGTGGTGGTGGGGGTGAGCAAGGGGGCAGGGAGCGGTTCTGGGGGTGGGGCGGGAGGCAAGGGTGGGAAGGGGATAGCGGACGTTCAGAGATTGAGGATCGGGTCGTGGAACATAGGCACCCTGACAAGTAAGTCCATTAAGTTGGCGAAGATTCTTCAGAAGAGGAGGGTCAGCATAGCTTGTGTGCAGGAGACTAGGTGGAAAGGGTCGAAGGCAAGGAATGTAGATGGGTTTAAGCTGTGGTACTCTGGGGTCGTTAGGGGTAAGAATAGAGTGGGTATCTTGGTGGATAGGGATCTTAGGGAGTCCGTGGTTGAGGTTAGGCGAGTGAATGATAGGTTAATGTCTATTAAGTTGGTTATTGGTGGTTGCGTCCTCAATGTCATTAGCGTTTACGCGCCGCAAGCAGGATTAGATGAGGAGGTTAAGAGGCGCTTTTGGGAGGGCTTGGACGAGTTAGTGAGTAGTATTCCTCAATCTGAGAAGTTAGTTATTCGAGGGGATTTTAATGGTCATATTGGGGTTGATGCTGGTGGCTATGGTGAGGTGCATGTTGGCTATGGACTTGGGGTTAGGAACGGAGGAGGCACTTCGCTGCTTGATTTCGCCAGGGCATTTGAGCTTTTGATTGCGAACTCGTCATTTCAGAAGAGGGAGGAGCATTTGGTTACTTTCAAAAGTTCAGCGGCAAGGACTCAGATTGATTACCTCCTCCTCAGAAGGAGCGATAGAGGGTTGTGCAAGGACTGTAAGATTATTCCGGGTGAGTCCCTCTCGACTCTCCATAGACTCCTAGTGATGGATGTCGGTCTCTGGGTGAAGAGGAAGAGGAGGGGTGCCCGGGGCCGGCCGCGGATTAGATGGGGAGCTTTGACTAAGGAGAAAGCCCAGGAGTTGGAGAGGAGGTTAGTTGATGGTGGAGCTTGGAGAAGTTCTGGGGAAGCGGACGCAATGTGGTCAGAGACGGCGAACCTGGTTAGGGAGGCAGCGCGAGATGTGCTCGGGGTAGCCAAGGGCTATTCAGGCAGACATCAAGGTGACTGGTGGTGGAACGATGTAGTCCAAGGAAAAGTGGAGGCGAAGAAGACGGCATTTGCTAAGTTGGCAGGGAGCACGAGCGAGAAGGATAGGAGAGTGAACAGGGAGAGCTACAAGGTGGCGAGGAAGGAAGCGAAGTTGGCTGTCACGGAAGCTAAAAATGCTGCGTTTGGTCGCATGTACGAGGAATTGGGGGAGAAAGGCGGGGACAGGAAGTTATTCAGGTTAGCTAAAGTGAGGGAGAGGAAGGCGCGGGATTTAGACCAAGTTAGGTGCATCAAGGACGAGGATGGTAGAGTTATGATGGGGGAGTCTCAAGTCAAGCAGAGGTGGCAATCGTACTTTCGAGACTTGCTTAACGAGGAGGGGGATCGAGACATAGAGCTAGGGGAGTTGGGGAATTCAGAGTGTCATAGAGACCTTGGGTACTGCAGGCGCATTAGGGTGGAGGAGGTCGTGGGAGCTTTGCGTAGGATGAGCAGGGGTCGAGCGACCGGGCCAGACGAAATCCCGGTGGAGTTCTGGAAATGCATGGGTAGGACAGGAGTGGAGTGGTTGTCGTGATCTTCAGGACTAAGAGGATGCTGGAGGAGTGGAGGTGGAGTACAGTGGTGCCCTTGTATAAAAACAAAGGGGATATCCAGTGTTGTAACAACTATAGGGGTATCAAATCACTAAGCCACGCCATGAAAGTCTGGGAGCGGGTGGTTGAGGCGAGGGTGAGGGAGATGACGTCTATATCCGTGAACCAGTTCGGTTTCATGTCGTGTCGCTCCACTACAGAAGCTATCCACCTTATCAGGAGATTCGTGAAAAAGTTCAGGGATAAGAAGAAGGACTTGCACATGGTGTTTATCGACTTGGAGAAGGCGTACGACAAGGTCCCAAGGGAGGTGCTATGGAGGTGCCTGGAGGCAAAGAGCGTGCCGGAAGCCTACATCAGAGTGATCAAGGACATGTACAATGGAACTAAGACTAGGGTTAGGACGGTGGGTGGCGACTCAGACCATTTCCCGGTGGTTATGGGGCTTCATCAAGGATCTGCGTTTAGCCCTCTCTTATTTGCTTTGGTGATGGATGCTCTAACATGCCATATTCAAGGGGATGTGCCATGGTGATGACATAGTCTTGATAGACGAGACGAGGGTCGGTGTTAACGAGAGGTTGGAGGTCTGGAGACAGACTCTCGAGTCTAAGGGTTTCAAACCAAGCAGGTCTAAGACAGAATACCTGGAGTGCAAGTTTAGCGCCAGTCGAGCGAAGAAGAAGTAGGCAGGGACATGAAGCTTGGATCTCAGGTCATCGCCAAGAGGGACAATTTCAGATATCTTGGGTCGGTGATTCAGGGGGACGGAGAGATCGACGGGGATGTCACTCACCGTATAGGGGCAGGGTGGTCGAAATGGAGGCTTGCATCGGGAGTCTTGTGTGACAAGAAGTGCCACAGAAACTCAAGGGGAAGTTTTATAGAGCTGTTGTTAGACCTGTCATGTTGTATGGGGCGGAGTGCTGGCCCGTAAAGAACTCTCATGTTTAGAGAATGAAGGTTGCGGAGATGAGGATGCTCGGGTGGATGTGTGGGCTCACCAGGTTGGATAAGATTAAGAATGAAGTTATTCGGGAGAAGGTGGGGTGGCCCCAGTGGATGAGAAGCTGCGGGAAGCGAGGCTCGGGTGGTTCGGCCATGTGCGGAGGAGAAGCCCCGACGCCCCGGTTAGGAGTTGTGAGCGGCTGGCGGTGGTTGGCGCGAGTCGAGGTAGAGGGAGGCCCAAGAGGTATTGGGGAGAAGTGATTAGGCAGGACATGGCTAGAATGCGGATTTCCGAGGACATGGCCCTTGATAGGAAAGTCTGGAGGTCTAGTATTAGGGTTGTAGGATAGGGGCTTCTAGAATTTTTCGCACTTCTTTCCCGGGGCAGGGGCGGGGTTTGGTGGGGCTCTCCATAGGTGATTTGTGTATTGTATTGTGCCCGCTTATGGTAGTTACTAGTCGTTGTTATTGCATGCAATTTTTACTTATATAGTTTATGGTTACATAATTATTTATGTGATTTCTGCTGGAGTTACTAATGCCCTTTGTTTTTGTTTTTGTTTTTGTTTTTGTTTTTGTTTTTGTTTATGTTTATCTTTTCCTTTTGCATGCCATGTTATTTATGGTTTATGTTTACATAATTATTTATGTGATTTCTGCTGGAGTTACTAATGCTCTTTTGCTTTTGTTTTTGTTTTTGTTTTTTTCTTTTCCTTTTCCTTAGCCGAGGGTCGATTGGAAACAGCTTCTCTGCCCTTTCGGGTAGGGGTAAGGCCTGCGTACGTATTACCCTCCCCAGACCCCACTCTGTGGGACTATACTGGGTAGTTGTTGTTGTACTCATAGACGCGTTGAAGTCTAGGCTGAAAAATACCTCTAGGCAAGTCTACAATATACTCTTAACGAATCCAGTATAAAGTAGAGGGTCAAATATTAAATATAAGTTTTTATCTCAAATCAAGTATAGGTTTAAAAATAAAATTTACAAATTCAGAGAAAGAAACATTATACGTCACAATCTTTTATCATTAATTTTATAAAATGAATGAAAAGGTTGTAGTCAAAGGAAAAAAAGAAACAATCACACTCTTCAAATAGTAAGTTTCGCTCTTTTTAAGTTGGAGAAAGTATTAAGAGCCCGTTTGGGTTAGCTAATTGAAAGTAGCTGACAAGGATTAAGAACCCTCAAGGCCTCGTGTCAATTGACTTGAGCCTTGAGGTTTGCTCCCTTTCAAGGTCTCAAGTTCGAAACCCACTGGGTGCAAACAATTTCTGAGGGCCATCGGACTGGGTAAAATCTGAATTAACCGTGGTGCACTTGCGGGAAACTCCTTGCCGAGGGCCTGTGCACTCCCAGGATTAGTCGGGGCTCTTAAAGACTCGGACACCCAGTGCAAATCAAAAAAAATAAAAAGCTAACAAGGTTTAAGTGTTGTAAAACACTTTTCAGCGTTGAAACTGATCTTTTAAATTCATAAAAGTGATTATAAGCAGGTTGACTGTATGGGTCTAAACTTGGACGAACACTACCACTGACGAACACGACCATCGGCAAGACCCCCGTAGCTCAACGTAGGTTCGATAGAGGGCGTTAGGAATATTCCTTCGAATATTCCCCATAATACGCTTTTTAGGATCTAGAAGGGGTCTGTCCCTTATATATAGTGGGGGAACAACCTTGTAAAAGGAGCTCTTTTTTTTTCTCTCTCTACGACAGAACATTGATTGTAATTCTCTTCTACGAAACACTATTAGTATATCTAACGCTCAATTACCGATCCTCACAAGATCGGGAAACACACAATCAATGAGTGACATAAGGGGAAGCACTTACCAGACGAGACTCTAGGCCCGAAGCGCTTTACGAAAGCAGGCCAGTCTCGAGTCTCCACTGCATAGGAGAGCAGACGAGCTAGCCAATCCCTTATGCCTACAATAGAGCGAGGTGGGCGTCCCATAGCTGCAAACAAGAGGTAAACAAACACTAAGGAAAATAAAGAAGAAACAAAATAAAAGGGGAGGAGAAGAAAGAAAATGGCGACACTCACGTTTATCATTCCACCGCTCCGGAAACCTAGCAGGGTCAGACACGATGTGGGCAGTTCTGACGAAAAAATACTTGTGCCAGAACTTACGAATCGCCTGGTCGTCGGTTCCGACTACCAGCCCCTTCGTTCCACGATGTCTCAAATGCACCATTGTGCCCCTGTTAAAGTTGGGTGAGAACGGGTGCAAGAGATGATGGATAGTCACCTCACATCCCGCCAACTCCGCATACTTTGTCAGCAGTAGAAGTATCTTAAGCGTGTATGGTGAGAGTTGCGCCGGACAGACTTGATAGAATCTGCAGAACTCTTCCGCCAACTGAGGGAGAGGGAAAGAGTAACCGATCACGAAAGGGTACTCATAAAAAGCACAGTACCCAGGTCTATGGACTTCCACGAAGTTCGTCCCCGCCGGAACCATATCGACATGGGTGGGGATACTATGTTTGTACGGAGGGCATCTATATGAGCTTGGTCCGTTTCGGAGAACACTGGGGTAGGAATGAGGGCGGGATCTTTGAGGAAGTCACTCCGGGAGGTAGGGTGTCTCGGCAGTAATTCTTCCACGGTAGGAAAGCTGCCCCCCTCTTCCGCTATCGTGTCCTCGCCGCCGGAGGGGAATGCCACGGACAGCAGGTCCGCCTCAGAAACCCCTTCATGGGATCGATGTGTTCTAGGCATTGCTACAACAGGAAAGATGTTAGAATCGCAAAGAAAGCTGTGGGTGGAAAATGAAAGAAGAAGAAGCAGAAAACCATGAGAACGAATGCAGGGAAGATGAGGAAGGGTAATGTGAAATGGCCAAGAGTTTTTGAAAAAAACAAACCCTCCACCTATTTATAGGATTGGGTAGCAACGGAATCAAAGCGAAAAGCTGCAGAGTAGCACCGGAATCGAGGCGAAAGACTACAGGTTGGTACCAAAACCGAAGCGACAAGCCGTCAGCCCCAGTCTCGAAAACACGCATATCGATGACGAAAAGGTAGATGACGTCATTTCCTGATAAGACACAACACCAATGTCTTGTTAAGCACGTTGAGCCCCCACTGTTGGCCAGGTCGTAAAGCTCCATGAAACCAAATTTCTCCACGAAGGGTGAAAGGTGTCCACTTATCAAGGCACGCCGAGTTGCTACCTCGACAAGCGGAGGGACTAACTATATGGATCCAAATTTGGACGACCACGATCACTAACGAACACGACCAATGGCGAGATCCTCGTAGCTCAACGTAGGTTCGATAGAGGGCGTTAGGAATATTCCTTCGAATATTCACCGTAATACGCTTTTTAGGATCTAGAAGGGGTCTGTCCCTTATATATAGTGGGGGAACAACCTTGTAAAAGGGGCTCCTTTTTTTCATCTCTCTCTAAGACAGAACATTGATTGTAATACTCTTCTACGAAACACTATTAGTATATCTAACGCTCAATTACCGATCCTCACAAGACCAGGAAACATTATTCGTTGTGTTCATCATATACCTTTTTTTGTTGTAGTGATTATTATGCTTGCCTAAGATTTATCCATCATTTTCTTTGATTGATTTATTTAAAAAGGTTGTAATATCTTTTGAGTCAAACATTGACCAGCTTATAAGCTTACCCAAATTCCCTAGTTCTAGAAAGAACTCTAATTTTGAAGGTACAAAAACCAAATCATATCGCACAGGTATATGAGGTATATACGTGATCACACTATAATTGTAAGAATAAATTATAAAACTCACCCAAAAGTGGTAACCTGAGCTAGAAAAAATGGGTATTCTTTCATAGGAGCAAGGGCAAGTTTGTAAAGTACACGATTCGCAACCCCAAACACCAGAGTTAAAACAGAGTACAAAATGATTAGCTCTCTGGTCACATCTGATTGGCGGTCAGAATCACCTCCCACGGCGCGTGCGATAAATTTTGAGCTCGAATTCGAAGACTGCCGTGAAAAAGAGGTCCTTCTCCGGTGGATTTCAAGTCGCCGTGAAGATGTAAGAAGAGGCATCGGAGAAGAAGACAATATGAAGAGAAATTTAGAGATTGGTATATTGATAGTGGCCAAGCGAGGAACAGACGATGAAATGTGGAAATGGTTTGGGAATTTTGCGCGAATTGTTAGAGAGTGAGACTCCATGAATTTGCTGTTTGTTTCGTTAGGTGAATGAGGAAAGCTCACTGGTAGCTCACCTACTACACGAGCTAATATTGGGAAATTCAACCTTATAACTAAATTTTGGGAATTGGGGTTCCATTCATTTTGAAAAAGAAAAAGGTGAAATTATATAGGGTGAAAATGTTTTTCGAAAATTATTTTCACAGTAAATTCTGTTTACTATCCAACACACTTTAAAATTTAAAAAATATTTCAAATGGATCATCGGAGAAAAATATAAATGAAAAAGACATATTTTGTCTTTTAATAAAATAAAATAAAAAATTCACGTTTGAATGCGAGAAAATGACTTGTTTTCTGAAAAATATAGTAATAACTTATTTTCAGAAAATAATTGGCATCATTACTAAATACACGCTTAGTTTGTTTGTTTAGAAAAGAAATCACCCCCTCCGTCCCAAATTAGTTGTCACATTTGGCTTCCTAAGAGTCAAATTATATGAACTTTGTCAATATCTTGAAACATATATTTTTATCATATTGACATGAGAATAATTGCTACTTGTAATATTTTTTATATAATTAATCTAATCTAATTTAGCTTCGAAACTTAGTCAAATTGACTCTCGAAAAGTAAAACATGATAACTAATTTGGATGAATGGAGGATTAACATTGTTTTCCCTTCTTTTTAATAAACAAGTATCAAATGACCCAGAGGCAGCCTATACTATATGTTGGTGAAAATACAATTACAATTGAAAATAAAATGAAGAAAAATAAATAAATATTCTTCAGGCTGAGGCGCGTATATCTCACTCTCTTTAAGGAGATTCAAGCTCACTGCGATAGCATCTTCACCGGTCCAGCAGTAATACTCTTGACTTGCCCCTTCCAGGATACAACAGCCCGACAACGTCGTATGACTCGAACAAACTCTGAACAAGTTATTGAGTCCAAAGCTCTACCAAAATGAATACCTTCCTTCAACAAGAAATAATATTCTCTTTTGTAGACCTGGATTTTCTCCTTCTCATAACTCTCTTTTTCACTACACCAAGTTTAAACTTCTGTCTTGATATCCGCTATTTTTTTAACTGCATAAAAAAAGTGAATCTCCTTAAAATTCTAGAAATAGTGGGGATAAATAATAATAAGACATTCTTGCATGAAAATTTTGAGTACTCATGCATGAGTGAAAGTTGATTATCAAAGAGTATGATAAGTGGATCTATTATAAGTCTTGGAATAATTCACATGTAATTGTTTGCCTCTATGTTAATGATTTGTTTATATTTGGCTATAACATGAATGTTATTGGAGAAACTAAACTAATGCTTAGTAGCCATTTGACATGAAAGATTTAGGAGAGGCAAATTTCATTCTTTGAATAAAGATTACTAGAACATGTGATGGAATTTTCCTTGACCAATCACATTATGTTGAGAAAATTTTAAAAAATATAATTTTATTGATTGCAAGCATGTTGTAGCCTCTTTTGATTCAAGTGTTTACTTATTTCTTGTACAAAGTGACAATGATTTGATAAATTAAAAGGAATATGCTAGCTTAATTGGAAGCTTGAGGTATGTGACTGATTGTACTCGACTTGATATTGCATACGCAGTAGGAGTACTTAGCAGGTTTACAAGCAAGTCAGGTAAAGGACATTGGCATGCTATAACAAGAGTTATGAGGTATTTACTTGGTACAAAAATCTATGGCTTATTTTATAAAAAATATTCTGCTGTACTCGAAGGCTTTTCTGATGCAGATTGGAATACTTTATCTGGTGATTCCTGTTCTACATGTTATATTTTTACTTTGGGAGGTGGTGCTATTTGTTGGAAATTGAAAAAGCAAATAATAATTGCTAACTCTACCATGGAGGCTGAGCTAATTGCTTTAGCTTCAGCTAGTGAGGAAGCGAATTGGTTGAGAGATGTATTATTTCAAATTTCTTATTTTGAAAAACCAATTCTTTCTATTTTAATTTAATGTGATAGCACCGCTACTATTGGTAGAGTACAAAACCGTTACTAGACCAGTAAATCCAGACACATAAGGAGAAAAATATAATATTGTGAGTTATTTGAGAAGCGGTACTATTAATGTCGATTATGTGATAATCTTGCATATCCACTAACCAAGGCATTGACAAGAGAAATAGCCTGGAGCACGTTGAGGGGATGAGATTGAAGCCCATAAGCTCATAGGTCATATTTGAGGAAACCCAACCTGGGAACTAGAGATCCTATAACCAAGTTCAATGGGAAGAACGAATCATATGATGGCTTGGTTTAAAATGCACTATTTTTATTATTGTTTCATCCCTATGGTGTGAGTGCATTTATCCTGTAATGATTTGCGAGGTTGGGTTTTTATTAACTCTTAATGTAAAAATCTATAGCTCGTATGAGTGGGGTGTTAGAGTTACAGGAGCATCCTTGACAGATTTCACCTATGTGAGTGTGGAAGTAGGCCGCTTCTTATGAGAATTGGGCTTGTTCTCAAAAACACTAATAAAAATCGGGATAGCACAAGGCCGTAATGTGCTGGCTAGTAAAGCTCATGTCAACACCTTAATTATTATGTGTAAGCAGTGATACTTTATTTTCCTTAAGCAGTCATAGTTCAAGTCTGAGACCACTACTGACTCTGGAGTAGATATTGCTATTTTACTAAGTGGAGGTTCAATGCAGAACACACCTTTATGCATAATAGTCTCCCTTCAACTGTAAACTCTCTTATTTAAATATTAAAATGAGTGGGGAATATTGGTGTTAGTGTATTTTAATATTAAAGTGCATTATTTCTTGTAAGATAGTGGTTATAAATTGGCAAGAAAGTGATCATTATTTTGGTGTAACTCATGAAACCACTAATGCCATGATCTACCACTAATTACCCACTAAAGATTATATTTTGTAACCACCAAACACATGTTCTACTATTTTATTACCCCACTATCTTATTATTTATTTCATGAAAGAAATTCTACACCTATAAATAGTGGTGTTTCTTCATTGTGTTTGGCGTGGGAAAAATATGGTAGTGTGTATGAAAAAAGTAAATTTGGTGTAATGCAAAAGAGAGTTATGAGAAGGAGAAAATCTAGGTCTCCAACTTATTCTCTACAAAAGAGAATATTATTTTTTGTTGAAGGAAGATGTTTATTTTGGTGGAGTTTTAGACTCAACAACTTGTCTAGAGTTTGTTCGAGTCATACGACGTTGTCGGACTGTTGTATCCTGGAGGGGACAAGTCAAGAGTATTACTGCTGGACCAGTGAAGATGCTACCGCAGTGGGCTTGATCTCCTTAAAGAGAGTGAGATATCCGCGCCTCAGCCTGAAGAATATTTATTTATTTTAATAATAAAATGCAATTACACTAACACTATATCAATAGGGGTCACTGGCACCTGTAAAGTTTGACAAAATTTTATATATTTTTATAAAATAGTGATGTATTAGCAGTGACATCCTACATATAAAGCAGATTTTGATTGAATTTAAAAGTATACCTGCGACCTTCAAATCTTGAGTCCGCCTGTAAAATGACTGGAATATGGTATTAGTTCATTTGATTTATTTACTGAACTTCATTAAGTTGAGTTCTATTTTTCACTTTATAATCCCCTCATATATCTTTCCTTTTTTTTTTTCTCATCTATAAGAATATCTCAAATGACTAAGAATCACGTGAAAAAGTTCACAGAATATACAATTGAATCAAGCAAATATAGAAGCATATGGAAAATGTGCACCCATATTTCATTTTTCTTCTTTAATAGTCATTTTCGATCTCTTCAACCGTATTTTTATGTGGCTTGTATTTTGTTTATCTTTCAATTCGTCCAAAAACATGTGTTAAAAAAATTGTGAAAACTTTAATTATATTTGTTTTTTGGTTTCAAATAACAATAGCATCTATATATTCATATATTATCATAGTACCCAACGTGGAACTCGACCTTGTGCTTGACTCCTTGGTGCAGATTATAGTTCCAATGATCACATTAATGGAATGTCAAAAAATAATTATTTCACTTGTGAATGAAAATTATTTCTCTTTACAACTATCTCAACTCTTAATTTCATACTATTGATTCAAACAACAAATATATTATTATTAATTTTTTGTATTAAAGTTACATCAAAACACTAGTCAATTTGCCAACATTATAATCAAGCTTTAATATGCCAACCCAATCCAAGCTTCAAAAGAGGTGAATTACTTTACCGAAAAATATTCTCCTAAAATTGTTTTGATCAATTAGAACTGGTCGCTGATGATATAATATATTGAATTCAATCCCCAAATGTATGCTTTGGGCCCCAAATTTCAAATGTGTAGTAAAGAGAGCAAATTGCATTTAGGGATGTGACTTATAAATCACATTTACAATCCAAATTAATGAACGACTTATACGGGAATGAACACCACGGATGATACAATGCACATATCCTAATTGACAAATACGACTTATGTAGTTATATACCAATCGACAGATTGGCGTTATTTGATAATTGCGACTTATATCGCAATGAGAACTATATGAATACGAAACTTTTTTGATTTTTTTTGGACAAAAAGCACATTTTTAATGTTAAAAAAAAAATTACGCAAATAGGTAATTCGTAGTATTATACTGCGAATTACATTAACGGAAATTTAGCCGTTAAAGTAATTCGCAGTATAATACTGCAAATTATTAAAAAATTATTTTTTATGCAATTAGCAGTATTATACCGCGAATTGCTTAAAATGGGTCCAGCTATTTTTTCAAAAGGCATTTCGCAGTATTATACCGCGAATTAGGGTAATTCGCATTATAATACTGCGAAGTAGGCTGATTTTACTGATTTTTGGCCCCACCAATAATAATTAACTGACATATCAATAATTCAAATACATAAAACGTAGTATAATACTGCAAATTTCTTTAAAAAATTCTACACCCCAAGCTCGAACTTGCCTTATTTATAAGCGTTTCAATTTTATGAAAATTCATTCAATACTTAACTTCAAACATACGTTCATCATTCTCTCTTCTCGTTATCAATCATTTTTTTTACAATGTCTGAAGTGCCAAAAATAAGGATTTTACTGAATTGGGGGAGTGAAGTTGTGGTGGAGAATAACTCTGTGAGATATAGCTCACCTCCATAGTGTCATGTTAAATTGCTGCTTACTATAAAAAAAATGAGTGAGCGGAGGCGTTCGGTTAACTTTAAAGTAATCGGTAGATTTCCGTATCCAGTGACTCCGTAGAGGCTTGCTTATTATTCTGAGTTTAACATCGAGGATGATGAAACTCATAGAGATTTTTTGCGGATTTCGGATGAATACAGGAAATTTATTGTAATAAAATTATTGGAAATGCACGTCAAGGTGGAAGACGTTCCCAGCAATGAGGGCGTGCATAGCAGGGATAACCTCCAGTCATCAGGTGGTTATTCTGGAGCAGTTTTTGCCGGACATATTGTTGATGAAAGAGCTTGCCTTGATTTAAACTTGTCACCACTGGCGAATGAGCGTCCACAAAATAATTTTTTCATTTTATATAATCAACAAGACGACTGGTAAACTTTAATTTTACTACGCTTTAGCGATTTTTTTTTATGTTTTAATTGGATTTGTATTAACACTCATATTTTTTAAAGGGGGTACCGTCCGTATATGAATTTTACAAGTTATGACCCTTCCCCTAGTTGAAATATGCGTAGGTCTGGAGTATTGGACCATGGTGATCCATCCGGGAGTCATCACCAACATGAAAATATCCATTATGAAACATCAAGACAATACGATTTGTAAGTAAAGTGATATAGCTATATCTAAAGTATTTTTCCTGAGTTTTAGGTAACTTATCTTTTTGTTCTTTTTGTGCAGTGAAAACGAGCTTCTTGAAGCTCCTGAGCTCACACAATTGCCCATAGACGACGTATTTACTCGTGATTTAGCAGATGCGCAGAGTCAGGAAGATGATAGTGATTATGACAACAATGCGGATGAGTTTGGGGATGACACGCCCTTCCATAATGAGGGTGATAATGAGGAGGAGGAAGTGAATGTTGAACCTGAGCTGACGAGGGAGCATGTTCCTTCACCTCCCGCTAGACCAAGAGTGTACGAGTCCCACATGACATTTCATGAACGGAATATTCCCTACCTTGATAATTTTCCAAGCATGCCTAACGTGGATGCCCTCATAAGGGATAATGGTGAATTACGGTCAACGATGTGGGATGAGTCTAGACTAGTTGTTCTGACAAATGGCATGTATTTCCTCGATGAAGTTCGCCTAATTAGGGCTGTAAAAATCTATAGTATAAGAGAGTGTCGTGAGATGACGGTAAGTGAGTCAACTACGGATAAATACAAAGATGTATACCGTATGTGGTTTATGGGTTGTCACTGGATGCTGTGTGCCACCAAGAAGAAATCAGGTTTGTGGAAAGTTGGTAAATTTATTAGCGAGCACATATGTGAAATGGACACATTCAATGAGAATCACTTCAACTTGGATGTGGACCTGATTTCCCTTGTCTTGATTCCATTTTTGGAAGTGTCCACTAGGTTCAAGATTAAAGAGTGTATTACAGCCGTCCACCAGGTGTATGGTTGTACTATAACCAAAAGAAAGGCATATCTCGATCGCAAACGTGCCTTTGAAGTTATTTATGGCAACTGGGATAAGTCTTTTTCAAATCTGTCCAGGTACATGGCCGCACTATAATATTTTAACCCCGGGACTGTTGTTGAATAGAGGCGTGAGCGGAGTCCGGATTATATTTTTAACTATGTGTTTTGGTCATTTAAACCAACAATTGATGGTTTTGTGCATTGTCGTCCTGTAATTTCCATAGACGGTANGTGGTGAATTGTGACTATACGATGGGATCGGGTTGCGTGCCGCAACACGAAGTTATAAGGTGCGGGTTGTGGTGATAAATGTGGCCGAGGTAATAAGTGTGGCCGAGGTAATAAAGGTGGAAAGCGATTGAAATCACTATCGAAATAAACATTCGAGCAAATTATGAAATCATTGATGTGGAATTGTGGAAGGGGGAAACAGGAGAGATTGAAAACTTGTTTGGCTTGATTGTTCCTTTTCTTGTGCATTTGATTGTTGTTTCTATTACTGTTA
>MU790117.1:111037-131593 GCA_026770625.1 Nicotiana glauca
CAATTGATGGTTTTGTGCATTGTCGTCCTGTAATTTCCATAGACGGTACTCATGTCTATGGAAAGTATGATATTAAGCTTTTGATTGCAGTTGCAGTAGATGCGAACGGACAAATATTTCCACTAGCTTTTGCCATTTGTGCCAACGAAAGTGAAGATATGTGGACGTATTTTTTGAACCACTTGAAGCAGCACGTTGTCAAACAACGTTCAGGTATTTGTCTAATATCTGATCGGTATGGCGGTATTTTAAGTTCTGTACGTCACTTGCCTGAATGGCATGAACCATATACATACCACCGTTACTGTGTGAGGCACCTAAAGGCCAATTTCCAGAAGAAATTTCCTGACAAGGCCTTGCATGACTTAATGTGGATGGCTGCAACTGAGCACCGGCAGTGCAAATTCACGAGGCGCATGGAAGCGATCTGGCAGATAGATCCACGAGCCTATACTTGGTTGATGCAACATGAGCTTCACATGTGGACATTGCATGCTGATGGCGGCAGACGATGGGGAGCCCTTACTACAAACGTGTCGGAGTCATTCAACGACTTGTTGAAGTCTGCCCGTGGACTGCCTGTCACTGCCATGGTCCGCATGACATTCAAACAGAGTGCAGAGAGGTTTGTTGAAAGTCATGCAGTTGCATCGGCATTGATGGACAAAGGTGTTGAATTTATGCCAATACCCATAAGAAGATTTGAAAGGTCCAGGAGGTGAGCACAGTGGCATTCATTTCTTCAGTACAATCATGAACGGGGTATTTTTGAAGTTAAGACCGCTATCCACGAACACCGTGGGAATAATCTACAGACGGTGAATGAAAATAGAAGGTTATGTTCATGTGAAAAATGACCATCTACCACATGCCGTGCGCACATGCGTTGAAGTACTTTCAACAAATTGGATATGAGGCAACAAACTATATTGATAGGCAATACAGTGTTGTTGCATACGTAGACACGTATAGTGGGAAGTTGCATCCATTAGGTGCTGAGCATTATTGGCCGCTGGAACCTTTTAAGTTGGTATGTAACAAGGACTATTTGCGCAAGCTGAAAGTGCANGAAATTTAATATGTAATTCGCAGTCATGTCATTCTGAAAGAGCTGACAATCATGTGAAAACCTTGTTTTTCATAAAAATTTAATATGTAAATCGCAATATAATATTACGATCAATCTGAAATCTTGCCTATAAATAACGAGCACATTCGAGTTATTTTCTGCACTTAACAACAACCTATAATTGAGATTTTCCATAAAACCAAACTTCTCTTTAAGAAATGTCTCAGCGACCCCTTCGTTGCCCAATGTGTGACTGTGGAATCAAAAGCATGATGTATAATGATTGGGAAGAAGCTGAACGCCGCTACCGGGCGTGGGCGTGTATGAATAAGTTTTATAGGCAACCCGACGTACCTATATGCAATTTTAAGGTATGGGTTGATGAACCATGTGAGCAAGAATACTACAAAGACAAGTTGTATCATCCTCAAGATGTGTGTAATATCGAAGCAAGAAATTAAAGAGTTGAAGGCAAAGATCAAGGAGGTGGAAGAAGAAAAAAAATTGGAAAAAAAGCTCGAGAAGGATGAAGCAGAGAATACTATGCAGTCGTAACTAAGCAATGGCATTTACGTGTTGAGTGTTGTAGTGTATCTTCATGTTTCCTTTGTTAAGTGCTTTCATTAGTTCTACTATTTATTTTTGTGTTAGGTTTGTAAGGTTTGTGTTTGACTTGTACTGTTTAAGTAAAATTATTGTTCAAACGCAATTAAAATAAAATTGTTATTAAAAGATAATTGTTGCCATTATTTACATAAAGCACTATTTACACAAAGTTAATACATAAGTAAATCAGTGAGTGCCGCAACCTATGTGCTTCAGTGCTGCTGCTGGCCTAAGTCGCATCCCCTGTCGCCCGGGCACACTATCTGGATCATCATATCAAGCCGCCTCTTTATGTGAGGATGTGCAGCATCATCGATACTACAATTGGTAGGGCCGGAAGCATAGGCCGTCGGGCCGTCAGCAACCTACATAACAAGAAGTAATCTTAGCATGTGAAAATGTATAATTTTATGAAAATGTAATATTATCTTAACCTACAAAATGTATTATTATTTTAAGTAAAAAAATATTTTCTCACCATGGTCTCGTCGGCCTCCTAGGTATATGCATCTTTTGTGTGCTCATAAGAAAGACTACATAAGAAAGTAAAATTAATTAATGGCAGCTTATTAAGGAAAAGAAAATACATTGAAATATTAAAGTAATACAAACATACCACCGCTTGTGATAGATCCGCATGAACTACCGGGGATGAGGGATAACTCAACCTGCGCCCGCCATCCACTTCTCGGGTCGGCCGATCCTCAGCTGCGGTAGATGGGCATGCGAAGTACTACTCTACATCCCCGTCGAATGTACCCGTGATCGACAATGCTCATGACGGGTTGACCTGCGATGCTGGCAGAGATAGCTGAAGTGTCACGATCCGAATTTTCCACCATCGGGATCGTGATGAGCCTACTCGTGGTAGCTAGGCAAGCCAACTCAACTACCTTTTCCTTACTAAATAATTATTTTAACAGTTTATAGCATCAACAAAGAACATAAAATTTAATAAGAACAATAGCGGAAATCTGTTTTATAAATACGAATCAAAATGCGGAGTAGTCAATAATAGCCTCTACCCAAGATTTGGTGTCACAGTACTCACGAACTACTAAAAATATACTAAATACAATGGTCTGAAAGAAATATATAAGATGTCCGTCTCAAAAACAATGAGGCAACAGTCTAAAAGAGAACATAAAGAAGAGACACCGCGCCTGCGGACGCCTGCAAGGCTACCTCAGTCTCGTGAAAATGAAAAACCTGCTCCCACACTACTGCTGCTGCTGCTCCTCAAAACCTGGACCTGTGCAAAAATGAACAGAAGTGTAGCATCAGCACAACCGACCCCATGTGCTGGTAAGTGTCTAGTCTAACCCCGGCAAAGTAGTGACGAGGCTAGACTGGACACCACATAAACCTGTGCAGTTATAAATATACAACGGAATATCGAATACAAGGCAATTAACAACATGGAAGGGGGAGACATACTATGGGGAGATACAATATCAACAGTAATCCCAAGTAACAAACTAGAACAACTTAGATTCACAATGAAAAAGGAATCAATACTCAATACAAACACATGGTATCAATAACTGTTGCGGCGTGCAACCCGCTCCACAAATATCACTGTTGCGGCATGCAACCTGCTCCACAAATATCACTGTTGTGACGTGCAACCCGACCCATAAATACCATTGTTGCAGCGTGCAACCCGACCCATACCATTTATCAGGTATCACTATTGCAGCGCGCAACCCGACCTCATATATCATTGTTGCAGCGCACAACCCGATCCTCAATATTATTTAACAGTCTGACTCCTCAAACAACAGTCACAATTAAGGGACATAACAATAAGCAAACATTTGACAAAAATCTCGGCAAGGGAATAATCAACACGCTTTCTCTTTCTTACTTTCCTTATCTTATAATTCACTCTACCCTTTTTTGAGCCAACGCTCCAAAGAATCAAGTTATTTCGTATACTTTCAATATTCGTATCACAACTCGAGCCAATGCTCCTAGGAATCAAATGATCCTATCACCGTTCANATACGGAACCAAATGGATGTTGGTGAGTCCTTTTATGCGCGTAAATATGGCATATGCTCGCAAACAGGACACGATCGTCGTAAATGTCCTTCAGGTGGTGTGCGTGGTGGTGGTAATCCTGGTCCAAGTTCATCCAATGTACCAACTATCAAGGATACCCCTAGTCTTTTATTTTGGTATTATTTTTTGTAATACATGTCTGTAGTTGTGTTTGTTTCAATACATATAAAATAAAATAAATTTCCCCAATATTGTTACATCTTATTTTTTAACGTTATATTTTGATGTGGTTGTTCAAATATTGAGGTATGGGTGTTAGTACACATGACCAAGAATGTGGTATAAAAATAAATTTCGTATTAAAAAATAAATTAAATATGTAAACCGTGGTACAATAATGTATTTTATCAATTGTCTTGCCGTTCTTAAAAAGTTGTAAAGCGTGGTTCAAAAGCTTGAATGAATGAAGAAAAAGCTTTCTTTCTTTTTTTTTGCAGAAAAATTAAATATGTAAATCTCAGTATAATACTACGTTTTGTTGAGTTGTCATGTCGTTCTGAAAAAGCTGAAAACCATGTGAAAACCCTGTTTTTGTATCAGAATAATTTAATATGTAAATCGTAGTATAATACTACGTTTTGTTGAGTTGTCATGTCGTTCTGAAAAAGCTGAAAACCATGTGAAAACCCTATTTTTGTATCAGAATAATTTAATATGTATATCGCAGTATAATACTACATTTTGTTGAGTTGTCATGTCGTTCTGAAAAAAGCTGAAAACCATGTGAAAATCCTATTTTTTTATCAGAATCATTTAATATGTAAATCGTAGTATAATACTACGCTTTTGTGTGAAATCTTGACTATAAATAATGGTCGCATGCTACTTATATTCTTCGCTTAACAATAACCAAAGTTTCTCTATAAGAAATGTCTGAACAAAACGTTTATGTCCCAAGGTGCTACTACGGAGAAAAATGCAGTTTGTACAAATGGTGCCCAGATGGTGGACGGCGCTACTAGGCATGTATGAACAAGCTCGATGAGCTACCCGGCAAGCCTACGTGTGAATTTGAGGTTTGGATAGATGAACCATGTAACCATGTAACAAAGAAAGAATTTATGACCTTCATTGTACCTGTACAAGCCAAGCGGTACGCGAACGTCGAACCAACGATGAAATTGAGGCGTTGAAGGCCAAACTCAACGAAGTAGAAGAAGAGAAAAAAAGCTGGACAACTCGAGTGGTTGGAGCAAATTGTAGTACGCGGTCGTGATTAAACAGTGGCTTGTACGTGATAAGCATAGTAGTGTACTGTTTGTATCTTTAGATTTGCCACTTTTGTGTTTGTATTGTCATGTTCAAATAAAATTGTTGTTCAAACTCTGTTCCAATAAAAATATTGTTATAGTAGAGTTGTTGTCATTAAATACATAATATATTATTTTCTTCATAGAATTATTTTGATATTCAACTTGTTATTGTTGCTAAAGAACTCCAACCTAAAATTTTTTTAAAAAAATTATATATAAAGTGTGGTATAATACATACGTTTTGTTGAGTTGTCATGTCGTTCTAAAAAGGTTAAAAAACATGTGAAACCCCTGTTTCGTGTCAAAAAAATTTAAAATGTTAATCGTGGTATAATACATAAACCTTGTTGAGTTGTCATGTCGTTCTAAAAAGACTAAAAAATATGTGAAAACCCTGTTTCGTGTCAAAGAAATTTAAAATGTTAATCGTGGTATAATACTACATTTTGTTGAGTTGTCATGTCGTTCTGAAAAGGCTGAACACCATCTGAAAACAGAATTTTTTTTAGAAATATTAAATATGTAAATTGTAAGGCCCCGTGAAAAATTTGTGCTCAAAGCTTAGTATTTCGTGGTGTCCCAGAAAATTGCCATTATGCGGTCCAGAATGCGATCGCAGATCAGGTATGCGGACCGCATTTATGCCGCGGAGTTAAATAAAGAGTTGGTCGAAATTGATGTTACAAGTGTTGTCCATTATGCGATCGCATAATCAATATGCGGACCGCATACTCGTCGTATAAGTCCCTCAAAGATTTGTGAAGGTCAGTTCTGCGGTGCATTATGCGACCGCAGAACAGGAATGCGGACCGCATTCCTGTCGCATACCCAGGTAGAGACGTTTAGTGTTTGGGACACTTCCGCGGTCCAATTTGCGAACCGAATTTCAACTCTGCAATCGCATAATGCGACCGTAGATCCTGCTCGGGCTTCTATTTTTCTAAAATTTTAAACTCGACCCCTTTTTAATAAAATGCCCCCAACCTCTCATTTTAACAATCTTCTGAGCAAAATAAGAGAGAAGGAAGGGAGGGTTCTTGAGGGAGAAAGGAAGCTTCATCAATTTGATTCTTCAAACTACTCGGGCCGGGAAAATTCTAATTGATTGGCTTTATCACTAATTTTTGCAGGTAAAATCCCTAACCCTTTTTCCTTGATCTTTTTTCGATTTAAGCTAAGGGAGGGGGGTCTCGCACCTTGACTCTTGAAAATAATGGCTGAAATCATACATGCATGCCTTTTAAACCTAAAACCTATCAAGGGAAAATTGGGTAGAGGTAGAGGTTTGCAAGAGAAGAGTTGATAACCTAAATAAGTTTGAGTAGAAATTGTGNCTTGAATTCCACTTTATCCTCAACTATAGCTTTATCTCGCGGTTCCACCTCCAATTCGCTCGAATCTAATCACAAATTGTTCAATTACTTTAATAAACACTATATGAATCAATTTGAATGCATAAAAATAATTTTCTCAAGTTTTTCCCAAAAATTCCAAAAACTGCCCCCGGGCCCACGTGGTCAAAATCCGAGGTTCGGACCAAAATTCGATTACCCATTCCCCCACAAACTCAAATATGTAATTTGTTTTGAAATCGGACCTCAAATCGAGGTCCAACTCCCCAATTTATAGAAAACCTAGGTTCTACCCAAAAACCCCAATTTCACCCATGAAAATCCTTGATTTCAAGTGGAAAACATGTTTAATGATGTTAAAGATTGAAAGAATCGAGTAAAAATCAACTTACAAGTGATTTGGGATGAAGTCTGCTCTTGAAAAGTCGCCTATGGTGTTTGGGTTTTGAAAGAATGGTGAAAAGTGGTGAAAATTCGACTAAGTATAAAATTTGCTGGGCCTCGGATGTGGGAATTGCGAATAAAGCTTCACATTTGCGAAGTCAGGGCAAAAATCGGGACCTTCGCATTTGCGAAAAATGTCTCGCATTTGCGATCCCTGCCCCTTCGCATTTGCGAAGTTCTTCTTCGCATTTGCGATACCTGCCAGTCCTCTCTCTTTTCGCATTTGCGATCAGGTGGTCGCATTTGCGATTATCGCATTTGCGATCATTTCTTCGCAAATGCGAAGANATTCCTTTCAGGGCCCTGCGTGGCTCATGCCGCTTCTATTTTGGGATCTTATTTTGATATTTGTATAAGGTATAGCCGGAGCCTTGTTACCGACAAGTACGATATCATCCCTTTTTCATGTTTATAGGCTCCGTAGACAGAAAATATGGGTCATGAACTTATGTAATATGTATCTTGCACGTTGGGCTATGTAAAGTGTAAACCACTATAAGAATCATGTAGGTAGTATGTATGTTTTGTAATAAAAAGGCGTTTTGATTATAAATGGCTATTTATCTTGGCTAATACGTAATGAAAGATGCAGGGTAACACGTGGGGTAGGAGAGGCATCCAGGTCCGCTTGACTGGGGCTACCCGGTCGAGCGTCGGTCATGTCCCTCGGATTCGGGACGTAACATAAATCGCAGTATAATACTACATTTTGTTGAGTTGTTATGTCATTTTGAAAAACCTGAAACCTTGTGAAAACCCTATTTCGTGTCAGAGAAATTTAATATGTAATTCGCAGTATTATACTATATTTTGTTGAGTTGTCATGTCGTTATGAAAAAGCTGAAAACCATATGAAAACCCTATTTCGTTTCAGAGAAATTTAATATGTAATTCGCAGTCATGTCATTCTGAAAGAGCTGACAATCATGTGAAAACCTTGTTTTTCATAAAAATTTAATATGTAAATCGCAATATAATATTACGATCAATCTGAAATCTTGCCTATAAATAACGAGCACATTCGAGTTATTTTCTGCACTTAACAACAACCTATAATTGAGATTTTCCATAAAACCAAACTTCTCTTTAAGAAATGTCTCAGCGACCCCTTCGTTGCCCAATGTGTGACTGTGGAATCAAAAGCATGATGTATAATGATTGGGAAGAAGCTGAACGCCGCTACCGGGCGTGGGCGTGTATGAATAAGTTTTATAGGCAACCCGACGTACCTATATGCAATTTTAAGGTATGGGTTGATGAACCATNTTAAAATGAGAAAATACAATCCGATGCCTATCAAAAACTCACCCGAGCCCTCGGGGCTCCAAATCAAACATGTGCACAACCTCAAAAACATCCTACGGACTTACTCGTGCGATCAAATTGCCAAAATAACATCATTTACATAGAATCAAGCCTCAAAACACATGATTTTTCTTCTAAACTTCATGAACTTTCAAACTTGGAACTTATAGTCAAGAAACACGTCAAACGACGTCCGATTCCGACCAAATTTCACATAAAGCACTTAAATAATATATAAGACTTGTATCGGGCGTCGGAACCAAAATACGAGTCTGATACCATAGTCTTTTAATCAATTTTCATTTCCATTTTCCTTAATAATTTCAGAAAAATAATTTAAAAGAAAAATTCTTTTACTCGGGTTCTAGGCCTCGGATTTCGACTCCAGGCATATGCCTGAGTCCCATATTTTTCTACGGACCCTCCGAGACCGTCAAATCACGGGTCTGGGTCCGTTTACCAAAAATGTTGATCGAAGTCAACTTTAATCATATTAATATCAAAATTCTTCAAATGTTTCACAGATTTCACATATTTCAACATAAAAGCTTTCCGGCTACGCGCCCGGACTGCGCACGCCAATCGAGGCAAGTAAAAGTGATATTTTCAAGGCTTCGTAAGCACGGAACAGATGAGGAAACAAGTGATGACCCTTTGGGTCATCACATCCGCCACCTTTAAAACAACCGTTCATCCTCGAACGGACAAAAGAAGGAATTACCTGAGTCGGGGAACAGATGTGGATAACGGCTCCGCATATCAGACTCGGGCTCCCAGGTCGAGGCCTCAGGGGGTTGAACTCTCCACTGAATACGAACAGAGGGAAACTCCTATATCTCAACTAACGAACCTGCTGGTCTAGAATAACTACCGGCTCCTCCTCATAAGATAAATCCTTGTCTAACTGGACAGTGCTGAAGTCTAATACATGGGTAGGATCGTCGTGATACCTCCGAAGCATAGACACATAAAAAACTGGATGCACGGCTGATAAGCTAGGTGGCAATGCAAGTCTATAAGCTACCTCTCCTACTCGATCAAGAATCTCAAACTGACCAATATACCTAGGGCTGAGCTTGCCCTTCTTTCCGAACCTCATCAAGCCCTTCATAGGCGATACCCGGAGCAATACCCGCTCACCAATCATAAAAGCCACATCTCGGACCTTACGATCCGCATAACTCTTTTGCCGCGACTGAGCCGAACGAAGCCTGTCCTGAATGATCTTGACCTTATCTAAGGCCTCCTGAACTAAGTATACACCCAATAACCGAGCCTCTCCCGGCTCAAATCATCTGACTGGAGACCGACATAGCCTACCATACAACGCCTCATACGGAGCCATCTGAATGCTGGACTGTTAGCTGTTGTTGTAGGCGAACTTTGCTAAAGGTAAAAATTAGTCCCACGAGCCTCTAAAATCAATGACACAAGCCCGGAGCATATCCTCCAATATCTGAATAGTCCTCTCGGACTGGCCGTCCGTCTGAGGATGGAACGCTGTGCTCAACTGAACCAGGGTGCCTAACTCTTGCTGAACCGCTCTCCAGAAGTGCAAGGTAAACTGCGTACCCCGATCTAAAATGATGGATACCGGTACACCATGAAGGCGAACAATCTCCCGGATATAAATCTCCGCTAACCTCTAGGATGAATAGGAGACTGCTACTGGAATGAAGTGCGCTGACTTGTCAGCCTATCAACAATGACCCAAATAGCATCAAACTTCTTCCGGGTCAACCGAAGTCCAGTAATGAAATCCGTGGTAATCTTCTCTCATTTTCACTCGGGAAGCTCAATCATCTGAAACAAACCGTCGGGCCTCTGATGCTCATATTTGACCTGCTGACAGTTCAAACACCGAGCAACATATATAACAATATCCTTCTTCATTCTACGCCACCAATAATGTTGCCGCAAGTTCTGATACATCTTCAAGGTGCCCGGGTGAATAGAATACCGGGAACTATGAGCCTCTGCTAAGATCAACTCTCGAATCCCATCAACATTGGGCACACAAACTCATCCCTACAATTTCAACACACCATCATCATCTAAGGTCACCTTCGTGGCACCTCCAAGTTGCACCGTGTCTCTCAGGACACACAAATGGGGATCATTAAACTACCGATCACAGATATGCTCCAATAGAGAAGAACAAGCGACCGTGCAAGCCAATACCCTACTGGGATTAGAAATATCTAATCTCACGAATCGATTGGCCAAGTCCTGAACATCTAAAGCAAGCGACCTCTAGCTGACCGAGATATAAACAAGACTACCCATGCTGGCGGACTTCCTACTCAATGCATCGACCACCACATTGGCCTTACCCGGGTGATATAAGATAGTAACATCATAATCTTTCAACAACTCTAGCCATCTCATCAGTCTCACATTCAACTCCTTCTGTTTATACATGTACTGAAGGCTCTTGTGATCCGTGTACACCTCACATGTCACACCATATAGGTAATGCCTCCAAATCTTCAAAGCATGAACAACCGCTGCCAACTCTAGATCATGAACCGGATAATTTTTCTCCTGGACCTTCAACTGTCTCGAAGCATAGGGAATGACTTTGACATCCTGCATCAATACTGCTCCTAGCCCAATACGGGAAGCATCACAATAGACTGTGTAAGGCCCTAAACCTGTGGGCAAAACTAACACCGGTGTCGTGGTCACTGTCTTGAGCTTCTGAAAGCTCGCCTCACACTCATCTGACCACCTAAACTGGGCACCCTTCTGGGTCAACCTGGTCATCGGGGTTGTAATAGAAAAAAATCCCTCTATGAACCGACGGTAATAACCTGCCAATGCCAAGAAACTTCGAATCTCGGTCACTGAAGCTGGTCGAGGCCAATTCTTGACTGCTTCAATATTCTTTGGGTCCACCTGAATACCCTCTGCTAATACAATATGAAACTTAGCGTATAACTGACTATCCTTCAGAGTCTGGAGAACCACTCTGAGTTGCTGCTAGTGCTCTTCCTGGTTGAGGGAGTACACCAGAATATCATCAATAAATGCTATCACGAATAAGTCTAGATATGGCTTGAACACTCGGTTCATCAACTCCATAAATGCTGCTAGGACGTTGGTCAATCCAAATGACATAACTAAAAACTTATAGTGCCCATACCGAGTGCGGAATGAAGTCTTAGGGACATCAGATGCCCTAATCTTCAGATGACGGTAGCCCGATCTTATGTCTATCTTTGAAAACACCTTTGCTCCTTGAAGCTGGTCAACAAATCGTCAATCCTCGGCAGTGGATACTTGTTCTTTATCGTCACCTTGTTCAATTGCCGGTAATTAATACACATCCGCATCGAACCATACTTCTTCTTTACAAATAACACCGGCGCACCCCAAGGAGAAACACTAGGCCTGATAAAACCCTTCTCTAGTAAATCCTGCAACTGGTCCTTTAACTCCTTTAACTCTGGAGAGGCCATGCGATACGGCGGAATAGAAATGTGCTGCGTGCCCGGAGCCAGATCAATGCAGAGATCAATATCCCTGTCGGGCGGCATACCCGGCAGGTCTAAAGGGAAAACCTCGGGGAATTCTCGAACAATAGGAACAGGGTCAATAGAAGGAACCTCTGCGCTGGAGTGGCGAACACCCCTTCTCGACCATGTGTCGAGCCTTAACATATGAAATAACACTGCGGGTGGCATGACCTGGGGTCCCTCTCCACTCTAGTCGGGGCAATTCTGGCAAGGCCAGGTCACGGTCTTAGCGTGATAATCTAAGATAGCATGATACGGGGACAACCAATCCATCCCCAAAATAACGTCGAAATCTACCATATTTAGAAGCAGTAAATCAACACGGGTCTCAAGACCCTCAAACACAATCACACAGGAACGATGCACCCGGTCGACTACTATGGAGTCACCCACCGGTGTAGATACATAAACAGGTATGTCCAAAGCATAATTAGACATAGCCAGGCAAGGTGCAAAATAGGACGACACATATGAATATGTAGACCCAGGGTCTAATAGCACTGGCGCATCTCTATCACAAACTAGAATAGTACCTGTAATAACAGCATCTGACGACTCGGCCTCTGGTCTGGCTGGCAAAGCATAAAATCGGGGCTAAGCCCCACCTCCCTGAACCATGTCTCTGGGACGATCGGCTACCGGCTGGCCCCTACCTCTGGCGGTCCGGCCTCCACCTCTACGGTCTCGACTTCCACCTCTATGATCTCTACCCCCGCCCCTGGCTGGATGGGTAGGATGTGGGTCACCTGATGCCTGAATCATGGGGCGAGGACCCTACTGCTGCGACTGTGTACCCCTCAGTCTCGGGCAAGCTCTCCTGATGTGACCATATATTTTCCTTAATAATTTCAGGAAAATAATTTAACAGAAAAATTCTTTTACTCGGGTTCTAGGCCTGAAAGCCTGCTCATAATACACTCGAGGCCTGAAAGCCTCCTCACATAACACTCGAGGCCTGAAAGCCTCCTCACATAACACTCGAGGCCTGAAAGCCTCCTCACCAATCACTCGAGGTCTGAAAGCTTCCTCACATTACTCATCATGCCCTCACATATGGCCCTCGACCTGTATCAGTCCAAAATAGTCAAAAGCCCCTCGGGCGTCAGAACAATAATACTCAGCTCAAATAATAGTTCAAATATCACTAAAAACTCCAAGTTTGAGTAAAATATACCTGAGTTCATGAAACAGTGTAAATCACATGGACTGAGTTCAAATAATATTTCAAATAGTGAGGGAAAACAGTAATGATAGTTCATAAAGAGTTCAAACAGTCGGCAATAAGCCCCAAATATGACAACAAGCCCCAAATCATAGTAAAAAATAACAAGTCATAGCTAGTACGCAGTAAAATATCATCCGGACTGGACCAAGTCACAGTCCCCAATAGTAAATGACCCCGCGCTCGTCATTGAACGTGTGTCTCATCTCAACACAGCACCCAGTTGTGCAAATCCGGGGTCTCAAGCCCTCAGGACATCATTTAAAGTCATTACTCACCTCTAGCCGGCCAAAGTCTAGCTCGCTAAGCCTTTTCCCCTCGAATTGACCTCATCGTGCGTCGAATCTGATCAAAACCACAAGGAATACGTCACAATATGCTAATGAATCATAACCCAATCGAAAAGACTCGAAAAATATCAAAAATCACAAAGTTGGCAAAACCCGAGCCCACTTCTCAAAAAATTACAAAATTCACATCTCCGGATTTCTCGTCTCGCCACGTGTCTATACATATCAAATTTACCAAAATCGAAGTTCAAATGGCACTTCAAATCCCAAATTTTCATTTCAAAAACTAAGCCCTAGTTCTTCCAATTTTTCCCCACATTTCCAAGAATTAAAGGTTGATTCTTCAATAAAACGATGTTTCTAGGTCACGAGACTTACCTCCAATCAATTTCTGTCAAAATCCTCTTCAATTTCTACCAAAATGCTCTTAAGGTGGTCAACAATGGAGGAAATAATGAATGGACTCGCGGATGAAATATTTATAAATTCACTGCCCAGCTCCTGAAGCTCCTTCTATGAGATTGCATAAGAGCCCACGCGATTGCATAGCACTAATTTTTCCTCCCCCAAATTAACCTTAGGCGATCGCATATAAGCACACGCGATCGCATAGCACAAAATTTTCCTCCCCCAAATTAACCTTAGGCGATCGCATATAAGCACACGCGATCGCATAGCACACGGTCTTTACCCTGTGCGATCACACATCAACCAATGCGTTCGTATAGAACATTCCAAACAACCCTCTAATTTCTTCTATGCGATCGCATGACTCCCTCTGCGATCGCATAGAACAAAATTTCTCTGCAATTTTCTGCTGCATTTATACAACTTCAAACTTCCCGATAGCCATCCAAAATTACCCCGAGGCCCCCGGGACCTCAACAAAAAACACCAACATGTCTTAAAACATCATCCAAACTTGCTCCAATCATCAAAACACCTCAAAGAACATCAGATTACTCAAAACTCATCGAATTCAAGCCTAAGTAAAACTTCCGAAATGCGCTTTCGATAAAAAAACCCGACCAAACGACGTCCGAATGACCTGAAATTTTGCACACACATCCAAAATCACCTAACAGAGCTACTGCAACTCTCGGAATTCTATTCCGACCTCCGGATCAAAATCTCACCTACCAACCGGAATTCGCCAAAATACTAACTTCGCCAATTCAAGCATAATTCTACACCACACCTCCAAAACCAATTTTGATCGCACTCCTAAGTCACAAATCATCCCCCGAAGCTAACCGAATCACCGAAAATCACATCCGAGTCCTCTAACTGAATAGTCAACTTCCGGTTGACTTTTTCAAAACTAGCTTTCCTTAAAGAGACTAAGTGTCTCATTTCCATCTAAAACCAATCCAACTCAACTCGATCACCTCAAATACCGATAATGAAGCATAGAGAAACACAATATGGGGGAAACACGGCGGTAACTCACATGACGACGGGCCGGGTCGTCACATCCTCCACAACTAAAGCAAATGCTCTTCATCGAGTGGGTCAAGAAACATACCTGGAGCCTCAAACAAGTGAGGATATCTGCTCCGCATCTTTCGCTCGGTCTCCCAAGTAGCCTCCTCCACGGGCCGATCTCTCCACTGCACCTTCACTGAAGCTATATCCCTCGACCTCAACCTTCGAACCTGACGACCCAAAAAAGCCACGGGCTCTACCTCATATCTCAAATCATCATCCATCCGAACCGTGCTGAAGTCAAAAACATGAGACGGGTCCCCAACATACTTCCGGAGCATAGATACATGAAATACCGGATGCACGCTAGACAAGCTGGGTGGCAAAGCAAGATCATAAGCCACCTCCCCAATTCTCTTAAGTATCTCAAAAGGCCCAATGAACCTCGGACTCAGCTTCCCTTTCTTTCCAAACCGCATAACGCCCTTCATGGGCGAAACCTTCAACAAGACCTTCTCACCTACCATATAGGATACATCCCGAACCTTCCGGTCCGCATAACTCTTCTGACGCGACTGTGCTATACGAAGCCTCTCCTGAATCATCTTCACCTTCTCTAAGGCATCCTGAACCATCTCTATCCCCAACAATCTAGCCTCGTCGGGCTCGAACCATCCAACAAGAGATCTACACTGCCTCCCATACAACGCCTCATACGGAGCCATTTGAATGCTCGACTAATAGTTGTTGTTGTAGGCAAACTCTGCAAGCGGCAAAAACTCATCCCATGAACCCCCAAAATCTATAACACATGCACGCAACATGTCCTCCAATATCTGAATGGTGCGCTCGGACTGCCCGTCTGTCTGAGGATGGAATGTTGTGCTCAACTCTACCTGCGTACCCAACTCCCGTTGAAATACTCTCCAGAACTGAGAAGTGAACTGAGTATCCCTATCTGAGATAATACACACTGGAACCCCATGTAATCGGACAATCTCCCAGATAAAGATCCATGCCAGCCGCTCCGAAGAATAAGTAGTACATACTAGAATGAAGTGCGCGGACTTGGTCAACCGATCCACAATCACCCAAACTGAATCAAACTTCCTTAAAGTCCGAGAAAGCCCACTCACAAAGTCCATAGTAATCCTCTCCCATTTCCACTCAGGAATAACCATACGCTGAAGAACATCATCTGGTCTCTGATGCCCGTACTTGACCTGACAGTTGAGACATCGAGCTACATACCCCACAATATCCTTCTTTATCCTCCTCCGCCAGTAGTGCTATCTCAAATCCTGATACATCTTCGCGGCACCTGGATGGATAGAATACTGCAAGTTGTGGGCCTCCTCTAATATCAAATCCCGGAGCCCATCCACATTGGGCACACAAATCCGACCCTGCATCCTCAACACGCCATCACTATCAATAGTCACATCTCTGGCATCATCATGCTGAACCCTGTCATAAGGACAAGCAAATGTGGATCATCATACTGGCGCTCTCTGATGCGGTCATATAAGGAAGATTGAGAAACTACACAAGCCAACACCCGACTAGGCTCTGAAATATCTAATCTCACCATCCGATTGGCCAAAGCCTGGACATCAACTATAAATGGCCGCTCCCCAATTAGAATGTATGCCAAGCTACCCATACTGACTGCCTTCCGGCTCAACGCATCGGCCACTACATTGGCCTTCCCCGGGTGATACAAAATGGTAATATCATAATCCTTGAGCAACTCTAACCACCTCCGTTATCTCAAATTAAGATCCTTTTGCTTGAACAGGTGTTGAAGACTGCGATGATTGGTGAATACCTCACAGGATACTCCATACAAATAGTGCCTCCAAATCTTCAAAGCATAAACTATATCACCCAACTCCAAGTCATGTACAGGGTAGTTCTTCTCGTGGGCTTCAACAGACGAGAAGCATATGCAATAACTCTACCCTCCTGCATCAATACACATCCGATCCCAACTCTCGAAGCATCACAATACACAGTGTAAGAACCCGAAGTTGATGACAATACCAACACTGGAGCCGTGGTCAAAGCTGTCTTGAGCTTATGAAAGCTCTCCTCGCACTCATCCGACCATATAAATGGTGCACCCTTCTGAGTCAACTTGGTCAAGGGCGACGCAATAGAAGAAAATCCCTGAACAAAACGGCGATAGTACCCTGCCAACCCAAGTAAACTACGGATCTCTGTGGCCGAGGTCAGTCTAGGCCAACTCTACTCCACCTCGATCTTCTTCGGATCAACCTGAATACCATCACTGGACACCACGTGCCCCAGGAAAGCCACAGAACCAAGCTAGAGCTCACACTTGGAGAACTTAGCATAAAGCTTCTCCTCTTTCGATCACTGTAATACCACCCTCAAGTGTTGTGCGTGCTCCTCCTGGCTATGCGAGTACACCAGGATGTCATCAATAAACACAATCACGAATGAATCCAGATACGGCCGAAATACACTGTTCATCAAGTGCATGAACGCGGCTGGGGCATTAGTCAGCCCAAAAGACATAATAAGAAACTCATAGTGCCCATATCTCATCCTGAAAACCGTCTTCATAATATCAGAATCCCTAATCTTCAGCTGGTGATAGCCTGAACGGAGATCAATCTTGGAAAATACCTTTGCCCCCTGAAGCTGGTCAAACAAATCATCAATACGGGGTAGAGGATACTTGTTCTTCACCGTCACCTTGTTCAGTTGCCTGTAGTCAATGCACATTCTCATTGTGCCATCCTTCTTCTTCACAAATAAGACTGGTGCACCCCATGGTGACATACTCGGACGGATGAACCCCTTATCTTGGAGTTCCTGAAACTGCTCCTTCAACTCTTTTAACTCTGCTGGTGCCATACGATATGGAGGAATAGAGATGGGTTGAGTGCCCGACGCCAGATCAATACTGAAATCAATGTCCATGTCTGGTGGCATGTCCGACAGGTCTGCTGGAAACACATCAAGGAAGTCCCTCACAATGGGAACAGAATCAAGACTAGGAGTCTCAACTCCAACATCCCCCATAAAAGCCAAATACGATAGGCAACCTTTCCCAACCATCCGCTGGGCCTTTAGGAAGGAAATCACCCTGCTGGGAACATAGTCAGTCATACCACACCACTCAATCATCGGAACACCCGATATGGCCAATGTGACTGTCTTAGCATGATAGTCTAAAATTGCATGGCACGGAGATAGCCAATCCATGCCCAGAATAACATCAAAATCTACCATGCTAAGCAGCAACAAGTCAACTCGGGTCTCTAGACCCCCAATAGTCACTAAACACGACTGATATACATGGTCTACCACAATAGTATCGCCTACCGAGATGGATACATGAGCAAGCAACGCAAGACACCTCCGAGTCGTACCCAAATGATGAGCAAAATAAGAAGACACATAGGAATAGGTAGATCCGGGATCAAATAAAACTGAGGAATCCCTGTGGCAGACTGAAATAATACCTGTGATAACAACATCCGAAGAAATAACATCTGACCGGCCCTGAAGAGCAAAGAAGCGAGCCTGACCACCACCTGATCGTCCTTCCCCTCTAGGGCGATCCCTAGCTGCCTGACCCTCACCCCTAGCTGGCGGGGCGGGTGCTGAAGAAGATGGTCTAGAAGATGAGGGTTGACCCCTCTGCTGAGACTGACTACCATGAAACCGAGGACACTGCCTCCACATGTGCCCAAACTCCCCGCACTTATAACAGCTCCCAGGTGTTGGAGAACGGGACTGAAGGGAACCACGCGCCAGAGTGACTAGCTGACACACTCGGTCTAGAGGAACCCTGAACAGATGGAGC
This sequence comes from Nicotiana glauca, assembly GCA_026770625.1. Classification (NCBI taxonomy): domain Eukaryota; kingdom Viridiplantae; phylum Streptophyta; class Magnoliopsida; order Solanales; family Solanaceae; genus Nicotiana; species Nicotiana glauca. The sequence goes on from MU790117.1 coordinate 129,424, forward strand.
TCGCGATGAACCCTGTGCCGAACGAGCGCTAAGAGATGGCTGACTTTGCTGATCACCCTGATGACCCCGATCGGAAGATGACCCACAATACTCAGAGCGGGCTGACGGAGAAGGCCTGAATGAACGACCTCTACCCTGCTGGAACTGACCCCTAGACGGAGCACAACTGAAGCTACTAGAACCTCGAGGCCTCTTGGCCTCCCTTTCCTCTCTGTCCTGACGGCGAGCCATCTCAATGTCATGAGCAATATAACTACATCCTCAAAGGAAATACCCAGAACTCTCTCTCAAGTCATCAGAACACGAAGGTGATAGTTAAGTCCATCTACAAACTTCTTGATCCTCTCTCTATCGGTCTGAACTATCCAGGAGGCATGACGGGCTAACTCAAAAAATCTCGCCTCATACTGGGTCACAGTCATGTCCCCCTGTCAAAGCCACTCAAACTGCCTACGCAGCTCCTCTCTTTGAGACTTTGGTACCCACTCCGCTGACACTTGTCAAGAAATCCCTGGGCATCCTTGCCTTGAGCACCACTAAAAACTGGAGGCTGAAGCCTATTGAACCTCTCGAGACGATGCTGCTCATCATCTGTCATCGTTGGAACCACAAAATCCTGAACTGGTACAACCGGCTGAGCTGGAGCTGCTACGGTGTCTGTAAGCCCTGCACCACCTGCTCAGGTGTGCGAGCAGCGGGGTCTGACTGCCTCTCCCTTTCTGAGAAGTAGCTGCTGTAGTAGTGGCTGAAACTACCTGAGCTAGGCCAGCGCAAACTGATAGTATCTGTGCCAAGGTCTCCTGGAGACCCGGAATCACAATGGGCAGGTGCTGCTGGAATGTCTGCAGCTGGGGCCTGATCCTGAGCCGGGGCAACTGGTGGAGCAACAGGTGCTGCCCTCGCGGCTCTGCCTCTACCACGACCACGACCGCATCCACGGCCTCTAGTGCGCTCAGTAGGTGGTACCGGTGGTTATCTGTCCCGTCCTGTAGCGCGGGTCCTCGCCATATACGAGAGAATAGAACACAAAAGTTTAGTTCTCGGATCAACAAAGTCGTACGACAAAAATTTCAAGTACGTGAAGTTTTCCTAAGGGTTCTGCAGCCTCTCGAGGATAAATACATACGTCTCCGTACCAATCTGCGAGACTCTACTAAACCTGCTCATGACTCGTGAGACCTAGTAAACCTAGGCTCTGATACCAACTTGTCACGACCCAATTCCCACCTGGTCGTGATGGCGTCTCTCGTGAAGACAAGTTCAACCAACATAACATTTACACCTTCTCTTTAACAATCATTAACATGAATAAGTCTAAAGCATGGATAATATAACCCTTAATGCGGAATAACAGTGATAACAAGGATACCATCTCAAATCCAGCCCGCAATCGGGGTGTCACAGGTCATGAGCTACTACAGAGTTTAAATGAAATACTACAAGTCTGTATCTAAAAACATAGTCCGAAGATAAATGAAATACAGATGATAAGGAAGAAATGGGGCTGTGGACGTCGATAGCTACCTCGTCTCTCAGGGTCCGCCTGGTTTGGAAGGAAATCAGCTGAGGAACGAACTCAGCTATGCCTGTATCTGCACACACGGTGCAGGAAGTAATGTGAGTACTCCGACCCAGTGAGTAATAAAAATAAATAACGACTGGAACATAAAATCCCATAAAGGCACAAGTAATGCTATCTGCAGTAAAAACCAGATAAACAGTAAAACCAGTGAAAACTAGCAAGAAATTCTCTTTGAAAGCAGTTTAAAAAATTATGCTCAATCAGTAGGAAATGCCCAGAAACCTGCCCCTCGGGCGCAATATCAAACTCTCAGCTCAGTGCCAGCGGTCTTAGTATTAATCACATAGTACAACATCAGCCCCTCGGGCTCACTCTCAATCACATGTGTGCCCGCGCTCACTGTGGGTGTGCAGACTCCGGAGGGGCTCCTTCAGCCAAGCGCTATCAACAAGGCCTGAAAGCCTGAACAATATCAATGCGAGGCCTGAAAGCCTGCTCATAATACACTCGAGGCCTGAAAGCCTCCTCTCATAACACTCGAGGCCTGAAAGCCTCCTCACCAATCACTCGAGGCCTGAAAGCCTCCTCACCAATCACTCGAGGCCTGAAAGCCTCCTCACCAATCACTCGAGGCCTGAAAGCCTCCTC
>MU790117.1:131913-142340 GCA_026770625.1 Nicotiana glauca
AGTAAAACAATAATACTCAGCTCAAACAATAGTTCAAATATCAGTTAAAACTCCAAGTTTGAGTAAAATATAGCTGAGTTCATGAAACAGTGTAAATCACATGGACTGAGTTCAAATAATATTTCAAATAGTGAGGGAAAACAACAATGGTAGTTCATAAAGAGTTCAAACAGTCGGCAATAAGCCCTAAATATGGCAACAAGCCCCAAATCATAGTGAAAAATAACAAGTCATAGCTAGTACGCGGTAAAATATCATCCGGACTGGACCAAGTCACAGTCCCCAATAGTAAATGACCACGCGCTCGTCATTGAACGCGTGTCTCATCTCAACACAGCACCAAGTTGTGCAAATCTGGGGTCTCAAGCCCTCAGGACATCATTTAAAGTCACTACTTACCTCTAGCCGGCCAAAGTCTAGCTCGCTAAGCCTTTTCCTCACGAATCGACCTCCTCGTGTGTCGAATCTGATCAAAATCACAAGGAATACGTCACAACAGGCTAATGAATCATAACCCAATCGAAAAGACTCGAAAAATATCAAAAATCACGAAGTTGGCAAAACCCGAGCCCCGGGCCCACTTCTCAAAAAATTACAAAATTCACATCTCCGGACATATCAAATTTATCAAAATCGGAGTTCAAATGCCCCTTCAAATCCCAAGTTTTCATTTCAAAAACCAAGCCCTAGTTCTTCCAATTTTTCCCCAAATTTCCAAGAATTAAAGGTTGATTCTTCAATAAAACGATGTTTCTTGGTTACGAGACTTACCTCCAATCAATTCCCGTCAAAATCCTTTTCAATTTCTACCAAAAAGCTCTTAAGGTGGTCAACAATGGAGGAAATAATGAATGGACTCGCGGATGAAATGTTTATAAATTCAGTGCCCAGCTCCTGAAGCTCCTTCTATGCTAACGCATAAGAGCCCACGCGATCGCATAGCACAAAATTTTCCTCCCCCAAATTAACCTTATGCGATCGCATATAAGCACACGCGATCGCATAGCACAGGGTCTTTACCCTGTGCGATCGCATATCAACCAATGCGTTCGCATAGCACATTCCATACAGCCCTCTAATTTCTTCTATGCGATCGCATGACTTCCTCTGCGATCGCATAGAACAAAATTTCTCTGCAATTTTTTGCTGCATTTATACAACTTCAAACTTCCCGATAGCCATCCGAAATTACCCCGAGGCCCCCGGGACCTCAACCAAAAATACCAACATGTCTTAAAACATCATCCAAACTTGCTCCAATCATCAAAACACCTCAAAGAACATCAAATTACTCAAAACTCATCGAAATCAAGCCTAGGTTTCTCAAAACTTCCGAAATGCGCTTTCGATGAAAAACCCAACCAAACGACGTCTGAATGACCTGGAATTTTGCACATACATCCAAAATCACCTAACGGAACTAATGCAACTTTCGAAATTTCATTCTGACCCCCGGATCAAAATTTTACCTACCAACCGGAATTCGCCAAAATACTAACCTCTCCAATTCAAGCCTAATTCTACATCGGACCTCTAAAACCAATTTCGATCGTACTCCTAAGTAACGAATCATCCCCCAAGGCTAACCGAATCACCGGAAATCACATCCGAGCCCTCTAACTAAATAGTCAACTTCCTGTTGACTTTTCCAAAATAAGCTTTCCTTAAAGAGACTAAGTTTCTCATTTCCATCTAAAACCAATCCAATTCAACTCGATCACCTCAAATACCGATAATGAAGCATAGAGAAACACAAATATAGGGGAAACGGGGCGGTAACTCACGTGATGACGGGTCGGGTCATCACACATATGGTCTGTAGCGCTCGTCAAGTAGATGAATGAGGTTCCCGATCATCTGTCGGGTGTGATGGCGGTACCACTCAGTATATAAATGAATAGTGGCCTCCCGTGTAAATATAGGTGATGGTAGAATACGCTAAACTCGCTCCTCCCTATAAACTATCTGCTGTTGTAGCCATCCCATATACCGCTGGTCCATGCTGGCACGGTCGTCCCGCTGATAGTGTGTAGCCTCCCATCCAGGCTCTCTCGGTATAGGCTGAGGATGGTGAAACTGTCGAAGCACACGCTCTGTGGCATGATACTCTACGTGATCGAAGAAGATCATCGGGATAGAGGTGCTCCAAAGCAGTCGGTCGACTGAGCAACAAGCGTGCAGCTGAGCAACCAACTCAACGCTGTATGGTGTCCAGATGAACTACCAAATAATAAGATAAAAGTGAGTATGAGCGACACAACTCAATTTAAAACAAGCACTGTGTAGGTATATTTTTACCTGTCCATCCACCAACATATCTACACATCCTTGACAAGGGGAAGATTATGATGAGCATCGCTCCCTCGATAATTCCCACGCCGGAGAATCCACCTGACAGCTAGAGGGAGAAACAGATAAGCCTCACCGGGCGGAAGTGGTGGTAGAGGTGGCTGCAACGGCATGATCCGCTGCCAGGCCCAAACCTAAGAGAAAAAGGTTGATGTAAAATTTATGAGTCATTTCACGATATAGAATTCGGAGTAATGAACATAGTATTCGAAAATTTTGTCACCTGTAGGAGGGCAGAAAACCACATATATCCACCGCTGGGCCCATGCTCGCCCGGCACATGCTCTTATACAGGTATGCCAGAACAGCAGCACCCCAGCTGTATTGGGTAACTCACCCAGCTGCTGGAGATGATGGAGAAAGCGCATAGTCACTCTACTCCCCGAAGTGTCCGGGAACAAGACATACCTAAAAAGCAGGAGCACGCCAACCGCGTGTACCTCTCAATCCAAAGATCCTCCGTCTCTCCAGTAATGTTTGGGTGCAAAAATAACATCTGATCTTTAATGGCTGACAAAAGAACGCGACTGCCCCCAGCGCCACCCTCTGGTCTAAAACCAGTAAACTTCCCCATCATATCCAAAAATTGGGCACGCGTCATCCCTCTAATGTACTGGGACAGTGCCACGGCCCGCCCATCTACGCGCAGCCCATATAAAACCTGAACATCCTCCAGCGTGATGGGGGCCTCTCCGGTGGGCAAGTGAAAAGAATGTGTCTCCGGTCGCCACCGCTCTACCAACGCCGTGATGAGAGATCAATCGAGCTACATCCGTCCAAGCAAAAAAATCGTATAAAAGCTCGTTGCCTGTAGGCGCTTGACTACGCGGCCATGGAAAGGATACTCCGCGATTAACTCCCACAAATTGTCGGGTCTCCTAGGGTGGAGCGGCTGGTCCGATAGCTGTCCCTCCCATACAAAGGAGGACCTATGGTCGCCCTGCAACACTAATAGCTGATCCTCGGCAGGTCCAGGATGCGCATGCGGAGGAAAGGCCATGTCGTCTACTATGATTTAAACAAAATTTATTTTGTGTGTTAGTTTAATAAATTAAATAATTAATTATGTTTAGTACTGGACTGAATAATTATGTATGGGTTCCAGGCTTGCTTTTTAGGCCCGATAGCACCAACTTATCCTTAATTATTATGCATGTCAATTTTAATATTTTTAGAATTTTATTATATTAATAAATTAAATACTTAATTATGTTTAATATTGGACTGAATGATTAAGTATGGGTTCCAGGCCTGATTTTTGAGGCCCGATAGCACCGACTTATCCTTAATTATTATGTGTGTCAATTTTAATATTTTTAGAATTTTATTAGATTAATAAATTAAATAATTAATTATGTTTAATATTGAACTAAATAATTATGTATGAGTTCCATGCTTGATTTTTTAGGCCCGATAGCACTGAGTTATCCTTAATTATTATGTGCCTCAATTTCAACATTTTAGAATTTTATTAGCTTAATAAATTAAATAATTATTTATGTTTAATATACGATTGAATAATTATGTATGTGTTCCAGGCTCGATTTTTGAGGCTCGGTAGCACCGAGTTATCCTTAGTTATTATGTATGTCAATTTCAATATTTTTACAATTTTGTTAGCTTAAGGAATTAAATTAAATAATATTGAATTGGACTGAATAAATATGTATGGGTTCCAGGCTTGATTTTTGAGGTCTGATAGCATCGACTTATCCTTAATTATTATGCGTGTCAATTTGAACATGTTTAGAATTTTATTAGATTAATAAATTAAATAATTAATTATGTTTAATATTGGACTGAACAATTATGTATGAGTTCCACGCTTGATTTTTTATGTCCGATAGCACTGAGTTATCCTTAATTATTATGTGTGTCAATTTTAATATTTTTAGAATTTTATTTGCCTAATAAATTAAATAATTAATTATGTTTAATATTTGAGTGAATAATTATATATGGTTTCAGGCTCGATTTTTGAAGCCCGGTAGCACCGAGTTATCCTTAATTATTATGTGTGTCAATTTTAATATTTTTTCAATTTTGTTAGCTTAAGGAATTAAATTAAATAATATTAAATTGGACTAAATAAATATGTATGGGCTACAAGCTTGATTTTTGAGGTCCGGTAGCACCGATTTATCCTTAATTATTATGCGTGTCAATTTCAACATTTTTAGAATTTTAGTAGATTAATAAATTAAATACTTAATTATATTTAATATTGGACTGGATAATTAAGTATGTGTACTAGGCTTGACTTTTGAGGTCAGGTAGCACCGAGTTATCCTTAATTATTAAATTAAGTATGTGTACTAGGCTTGACTTTTGAGGTCAGGTAGCACCGAGTTATCCTTAATTATTATTTTTGTCAATTTCAACATTTTTAGAATTTTATTAGTTTAATAAATTAAATAATTAATTATGTCTAATATTTGACTGAATAATTATGTATGGGTTCCAGACTCGATTTTTGAGGCCCGGTAGCACTGAGTTAACCTTAGTTATTATGTGTGTCAATTTCAATATTTTTACAATTTTGTTAGCTTAAGGAATTAAATTAAATGATATTGAATTGGAGTGAATAAATATGTATGGGTTCCAAGCATAATTTTTGAGGCCCGGTAGCACCGACTTATCCTTAATTATTATGCATGTCAATTTTAATATTTTTAAAATTTTATTAGATTAATAAATTAAATAATTAATTATGTTTAATATTGGACTGAATAATTATGTATGAGTTTCAGGCTTGATTTTTGAGGCCCTGTAGCACCGAGTTATCCTCAATTATTATGTGTGTCAATTTCAATATTTTTAGAATTTTATTAGCTTAATAAATTAAATAATTAATTATGTTTAATATTTGACTAAATAATTATGTATGGGTTCCAGGCTCGATTTTTGAGACCCGGTAGCACCGATTTATCCTTAATTATTATGTGTGTCAATTTCATATTTTTACAATTTTGTTAGCTTAAGGAATTAAATTAAATAATATTGAATTGGACTTAATAAATTAAATAATTAATTATAATTTAAACAAAATTTATTGTGTGTTGTAGTTTAATAAATTAAATAATTAGTTATGTTTAGTACTAGACTGAATAAATATGTGTGGGTTCCATGCTTGCTTTTTGAGGCCTGGTAGCACCGAGTTATCATTAATTATTATGCGTGTCAATTTCAATTTCAATATTTTTAAAATTTTATTATATTAATAAATTAATAATTAATTATGTTTAATATTGGACTGAATAATTATGTATGAGCTCCAAGCTTGATTTTTGAGGTCCGGTAGCGCCGATTTATCCTTAATTATTATGTGTATCAATTTTAATATTTTTAGAATTTTATTAGCTTAATTAATTAAATAATTAATTATGTTTAATATTTGACTGAATAATTATGTATAGGTTCAAGGCTCGATTTTTGAGGCCCGGTAGCACCGAGTTATCCTTAATTATTATGTATGTCAATTTCAATATTTTTAAATTTTTTTTAGCTTAAGGAATTAAATTAAATAATATTGAATTTGACTGAATAAATATGTATGAGTTCTAGACTTGATTTTTGAGGCCCGGTAGCACCGACTTATCCTTAATTATTATGCATGTCAATTTCAATATTTTTAGAATTTTATTAGATTAATAAATTTAATAACTAATTATGTTTAATATTGGATTGAATAATTGTCTATGAGTTCTAAACTTGATTTTTGAGGCCCGGTAGGATCGAGTTATCCTTAATTATTATGTGTGTCAATTTTAACATTTTTAGAATTTTATTAGCTCAATAAATTAAATAATTAATTATGTTTAATATTTAACTGAATAATTATGTATGAGTTCTAGACTTGATTTTTGAGGCCCGGTAACACCGAGTTATCCTTAATTATTATGTGCGTCAATTTCAATATTTTTACAATTTTGTTAGCTTAAGGAATTAAATTAAATAATATTGAATTGGACTGAATAAATATGTATGTGTTCCTGGCTTGATATTGAAGTTAAATTTACAATATATATTAATTTGTTACTTTTGTAAGTTTATTGTTATAATTTAAATAATTAATTTTATAAAGTGTAATCTAAAAGGCTCTACTACGCTAAAAGGCTATATATTTTACTACACTAAAAGACTCTGTATTTTACTATACTAAAAGGCGATTTATTTTACTACGCTAAATGGTCTATTACATATAGAAACAACTAACATAAAATACAAATATGAACAACAAATAAAAAAATAATATTAATTTTTTATTTAACCAAATAAAAATATAAGATTTAAAATACAAATAATTTATCAACTTTTAACATTTTTTTATACCAAAACTAATAAATCAAGTCGAATATAAATAAGAAACAAATTTAAACACAAAACATAACACAAATTAACATGAAAATACATTAAACAATACAAATATGCATGTATTATACGAGTTTCTACATAAATAAAATCGAAATACTCGATTGAAGTTTTTTGAATTTGATTGAAATGGAATTTTTACACTCGAAAGAAGGAATCCAAAGTTTGTCTTGTGCGTGTGACCTACACTCCTTGCTCTTAAGGTGACGGGTGGGGTTGAATTTTTTTTTTAAAAATCACGGGGGGTGGGGGACCGGATTTGAGAGGAGTATTTTAATGGAAGTGGGGGAGTTCTGTCGGTCCAAAGGAAGAAGAAGGGATAAATTTTCAAAAGGCAATTCGCAGTATTATACTGCGAATTACCCTAATTCGCAGTATAATACTGCGAAATGCCTTTTGCAAAAGAGTTGAGCCCATTTTAAGCGATTCACAGTATAATACTGCGAATTGCATAAAAAAAATAATTTTTTAATAATTCGCAGTATTATAGTGCGAATTACTTTAACGGCTAAATTTTCGTTAATGTAATTCGCAATATAATATTACAAATTACCTATTTGTGTAACTTTTTTTTAACATTAAAAATATGCTTTTTATCCAAAAAAGCATCAAAAAAGTTTCAGACTCCCTGTATATTGCAATTTGCGAAATTGTTGATCCGATTTATATACCGCAAATGAAAAATGACACTTATGTAATTCTACTAATATATACCAAATGTGCCATATAAATATCCTGACTAGAAATAAAGGCGTTCGTTTTCCCCTTCCTACGCTATCACAACCCATCTCCTAGCCCCTTCAGAGTAACTTCGCCATATTCACGGAGGAACTCCATTTCGAAGCTTCAACATCAAACGCTAGTTCTACACTTCAGCAAAGGTAACCTGCATTCAAACATAAAATACCAGTTCTAGGCTGCAGTTTCGTCCAATAAAAAAGCCTTGAGGGTGCCTGTTGACATGTGATTTTTGACACTCCCCAAAATTTTATCCATTTTAGCACGTAAATATTTAGTTTAGGCCTAATATCGCCAATTCAATTAATTTTTACTATTTTACTTTATTTTATTATAAGAAAACGAAAAATTACAAAAAATAGGTTTATTAATATTTTGTAATCATTTTTAATCTTAAAAAAAAATACAAAAATAATATCCTATCTTTATTTTTATAATCTTGAAAACACAAAAAAATAATTTTATATTTTATAGTTTAGTTCAATTAATTAAAATTAATTTTATATTTCTATATTATAATTATACATAATTTTAGAAAAAAAAATTAATTTTAGATTAATTTATCCTATTATTATAAATCTTATAATCCATTTATTTTAGTCTTTGCCCCAAAAATCCATTTTCGCCCATATCCTGGCCCCAAAATCAAAGAGGAGACTTAAGACCCTAAAGAGGGCTGCCGTTTCAAACAACGAAACACAAGCAGCAGCCACCTCCTTTAAACAGTTAAATCACCTCATTTACTTGGCCATGTGAGCTCCAAAAAAACACATACACACTCACGTCATTTTGGAGATCTGAGAGGAATCCGGTGGCGTATTGATTTGGAGATTTTTGCCTTCTTCTCTTTCTTGAACCATTGATGATTGTCGTAGTGTCGCCGCTGAGTCGCGTAGCAGCAACACCACATACACGGACACAGCATCTCAATTGAAGGAGAGTTTCGTTCAAGGTTCCGTCGCCGGTTCCGATCCATAGCACGTTTGAATATCGCGGGTTCATTTCGGCACACGTTCCTTTGTATACATAGCCAATGAAGCAATAAAGGTTTTGTTTCTTCTCTGTATTTTTTCTTAGGAGTGGTTAATATCGTGCTCTTTATTAATTTTGCAGTTTTGTTTGGATTGCTATGTTTTTTTTTCTTTTTTCTTTTTGATTTATTTACTGCTATTATTGTGCTTGATTGATAAGCTCCTATCTTGTCTATGGTTTCAACATTGTTCTCTACTGTTTCATTTGGTATTTAGTTGGAGTTTCTTGACTCACAAATTTTTCCATTGTTTATTTATCAAAAACAAGATTCAATGTTGTTGATTCACCCTTTTTTGGGGTTTACACGTAAACATCAGTTATGGTGTTGATTCACCCTTTTTTGGGGTTTACACGTAAACATCAGTTATGGTGTTAATTAATTTTAAACAAGTTACTGGCCTTCAGTCACGGCCAGTAAGGTCATGAGTGTTAATTAATTTTAAAGGGGGCGTGGGTTTGTTTAATTAAACCCAACGGAGTATTCACTACTGGAAAATGGCTAAGTTGTGAACTAGTAAATGGGCCGACTTTAGTTTGTTTTTTTTTTTTAAAAAGGGCCAATTGTACTACAATCATTTTTTCACTTAGGCTAGCTCTTGATTTGCAAAGTTCTCAAACTCGCAAGGAAAAACATAAAAATGAATATTCGTAGAAAAGACTTTAGGGCCGTCTAAAATACGTTCGAAATTGTGTATACGTTCGCGTAACATAATCACGATTTTAAATCATTTGGAGTATGCGTTCGCGCAACTTCGGCCCAAAATTTTCTTAATAATAATAAAAACGTTGTCAATTGTGGACACGTTCGCGTGACATGATTTTTGACGCGCCAAACAAATGGGTATACGTACGCGTAACCCGTTTCAAGATAGTTTTCTTAATTAAAAGTGGTGAAAGAGGTAAATGCACATAGGTTTTAAAATTAGTAATTAAATAATTTCATAAGCCATGTATTATCAAAGCGACCGTGCTAGAACCACGGAACTCGGGAGTGCCTAACACCTTCTCCCGGGTTAACAGAATTCCTTACCCGGATTTCTGATTCGTAGACTTTAAACAGAGTCAATTTTTTTTCCTCGACTCGGGATTGTAAACCGGTGACTTGGGACGCCATAAATCTCCCAAGTGGCGACTCTGATCTTTTAAATAATAATCCCGTTTCGATTGTCACTTAAATTGGAAGAAACTCCCTTTTATTATATCCCTTTCCGGGGGTGTGTGTAAAAAGGAGGTGTGACAGTGCCAATTCGCGCTTCCCGTATTCCACTCTACCACTTTTTGATTTTAGGTAAATCATTAACTAATTATATTGATATTCTTTATTATATTTATTTTAGGACAATATATCTGAAAGTTTGCCCCTTTTGCCCCTCTCAATTTATCTGCAGTCATGGAAGAACAATTTATTCTGAGAGTTCCACCTTCTATTGCTGAGCGAATCGACCGCCTTTTGAGTGAAAATGCTTCTTCTTCAGAAGACAAACTGGATTTGTCTTTTTCTGGTAATTTTTTTTCTTTCGAATTGTAAGTTCTGTTGCTCATATGCCTTATTTACAGTTTTAGAACTTTGCCACGAATTTGACATGTAGGCATTTAGTGACAGAGGCCGAGCTAGGATTTGAATTTTATAGGTTCTAAATTCTAGGATAGTGACATAGAGTGTTAGCAGTGGGGTTTTGAATTTAAGTTTATAATACATATTTAATGAATTTTTAAAAATATATATTGTTTGACTCAAAAGAAATTAAACCTTTTTTAAGCAAATCAATTAAAGAGATGAAGGGGTAAATCATAGTTGAAGATAATAACCCCCAGGATCGTTTCAATAATCGGAACAATAATAGCAGTAAAGGAAAGAGATAGAGAGAGCGAAAGAGAGAATGATATGGAGATAGATATTAGAGAGAGAGTCAGTCTTTCTATTACAAGTGATCCCC
>MU790117.1:145002-171232 GCA_026770625.1 Nicotiana glauca
GGGGGACTCGAGCTGAGTCCTTAGAGTGATGACGTCAGTGTACTTTATAGCGGAGCCGATAACAGGTCGAGGTCGTCCCTCCTCTCACCCTGGGGTCGTTACTTCGAGTCGGTTCGTAAACATTCGGCGGCTAGTCATGTTAACGATAGGACGTGGTTGGTCAAATTCGACCCCGTACAGTTAGTCCCTCCGCTCGTCAGGGTCGCAACGGGATTCGTCCTTGATGGGCGGAATCAACGCGTCCGTTAGGGAGAGTTTGGCTTGTTGACTTGACACGATATGACCGGTGTAAAACAGCAATCATTCCTGTCGGAACGTTGAAGTATAACGTTCCGCCTTGGGTGACGTCAGCGTTTGCATTCGTCATCATTATGCGTATTCTTGAGGCAAAAAAGAACTGACACTTTGGCACTTGGTTTCCCGTGTTGATTTGAAATCTGACGCCTCGATTCTGGCGCCACCCAACCCTATAAATAAGGGAATGGTTTAATTTTATTAGAGAACTTTGGTCATCCCTGAGAATTTCCCAGCCCTCTTCTATTGATTTTCATGTTTTTGCACTCTCCGTTCTGGATCAGAGATTTTTCTTCTTCTTCATTTCTTTTCGCGTGATCTTTTTCGAACGAAAATATGCCTAAGTCTCGCCGCACCAAAGAAAGGGTTCCCGAGCTGTTCTATCGAAGGCACCGCTCTCCTCCGAAGGCGGAAGTGGAAGAGGATATCAGTCCTCTCACGGCGGAAGCTCTGTTACCGAGGCATTCCCTGCCTCGGTGTGATTTCAACAAGGATTCCGCAGTTCCGGCTGCAGTGCGCTCTGAGACGGGATAGAACCACTTGGACGACCTCCGCGCAAAATATGACATTCCAGACCACGTAGAGATGGTCCCGGCGGGGGAGGATCACGTCAACGTTCACAGGCCGGGCTATTGTCCTTTTATAAGTACCCCTTCTTGATAGGCTATGGCCTTCCCCTTTTTCCCTTGGCGGAGGAGTTCTACAGATTCTACCATATCTGCATGGCTCAGCTTACGCCATATACACAAAGTGCTGCTGCTATAGCGTTGGCCTGATGTAGCGTCTCCGTCCATCATTTTTTGCACTTATTCATAGTCGGTTTCCTTAGAGGGACCATGTTGCACTTAAGGATGCGTGGTACGAAGGGATTGGTGGTGGGAACCGACGACCGACCGAGCCGTAAATTCTGGCACAAATATTTCTTTGTCAGGACCGAGCGTATGGTCTCCAACCCCACCGGGTTTCTAGAAAGATGGAACAAAACATGCAAGTGCCGTAGCTCGTCAAGTTTTCTGTGGCACGTTGTTATCGTAGTTCTAACTTTCATATTACAGCCATGGCTTGTCCGCCCCAACCCGTTGTTGGGCTAAGGAGCTGGGTCGTCGGCCTGCTGCCTCACGCGGAGGAAACCCGGACTTGGCCTGCCTTTATGCAACGCTATGGCCATCAAGTTTCTACAGGTAAACTTCCGATTTTGCTTTGTTGGTTAGACAACCTTACCTAACCGTGATTTCGTGGTAATAGGTCGAGGAGCTTCTAGGAAGAAGGCGACAGCCCCTGCTTCCGCGCGTCCTATTGCCGCTGCGGACGCTTAAGATATTCTGTGCGAGTCTGTTCGCGAGGATCATTCTCTTACACTCCATCCGGGAACTACTTCCGTGGCTGTGACCATAGAGGAGCCGACTTTGTTGACACCGGCTCCACAACCCGCCGACGAATCTCCTCATGGTGAAGAGCTGCCGGAAAGGAAAAGGTGAAGACTAGAGCTGGGGAAAGGGGTGGCTGTTGAAGCTGATGACGGTGGAACATCTCGGGTGGCCTCGACGCCCGTGTTTATGGCCGACGCTATTCGATCGGGGAGGTCGGTATATGAGGAGAGAGTCAGCCCAAGGGTTAGTTCGGTGCGTCCCGCTGAGGGGGGTTCGTCAACTAATGTTGGTGGGTCTGAGGTGGAAGCCAATGAATCAGGTTCCGACGTTGCCCCCGAGGATGTAAACGAGTTTTTGGGTTGTCATACCCAAGTAGAGGTGGCGACGGGTGGATATGCCCGTCAGATAACAATCCATAAGGATTGCAATTTGTTGCTGAATAGCAAGCAGGTCGCATCGTTGCATCGTCGCATCGTCGCATCGTCGCTTACCCTGTTGTGCGCCGTCCCCGAGAGTGGGATGCTCAGGACAATGAACGATGCGGAGCTGTCTCGGAAGGTTGCCGGCATGGCTTTACAGGTAGGTTTCATCACCTCGCTGTTTCCTTTGTTCATTGTAGGATGGGTACGGAAATATGCTTACCCTTGCTTTGATTTTTTTTTTAGACCCTCGTCCTGGAGGTGGAGAGAGACCGTCGTGAGCGGAAGAGGACGGACCTCTATAAGAAGATGCTGAGAAAGTATCGGGAAAGTATCGGAAATGCCGTGCTAAGCACCAAGCGGTGGCTGACCTCTATCGACAGGACCATGAGTTACAAGTATTCGGGAGTCCCAGTTAGAACGTAGGGGGGCGGAGCTGGAGGAGGCGGACGGGGAGCTTGTGAGGGCCGTCGCTCGTAACAGTGAGCTGGAGGCTCTCCTTAAGGCGAAGGATGATGAACTCGAACTGAATCGAGGGGTAGCTGCAGAAAATGCCGACTTGCAACAGAGGGTAGCAGTTCTGACCGCTGAGCTTGGTGTTAGAATGGCGGAAATCGACAGACTTACTAAGTGCTAATGCCGACAAATTGGCCGCATTGCAGAGACAAGTCGCCCCTCCGAGGTTTGAGGAAGCGGGATGCCCTTCTCAGCCCTCCTCGTCTCGTCCCCCATCTTGTCGGAGCCCGCGTCGTAATGCCTATGAAATGTGGGTCTATGCAGAGGCTCGACTTGATATATTCAGAGCTTTACATGCAGAGGGTCGAGCTACGAAGACGGAGGTTCAAGCGGTGCGACAGGAAGCGCACGCAACTCGTGAATCATGTGGGTGTTACCCCGACTTTCCCCACGGGGAGGATGCTGCTTCCGAGGACGTCGATCGCCTCGACTCGAATGCATGATACGAGGACGTTTATCCCACGGGGGGTGGTAGCTAGTTTAAGCCTATTTATTTTTGCTTCCGCCTCTTCTTTGGCTGTGTGGTGCACTAAAATCTGTCCATGTGGACGATTGTACATAATTTTGTTGTAATATAAACTTTATTTTTTGTCGCTGCGTCTGTTTGTTGCTTATCCCTTTTGTTGTTTTAGTTTTATACTTAGCCTTCGCAGATATTGCCTTTTAGGAGATTTCGTCGTGGTTCGAATGAGATCAAATTGACGTTGGACTTGTTCGTCAGGGTGTTGCTTCGACTGTCGTCAAGGTAACGTCTGTCGTGGTTCGAACGAGATCGAACAATGTCGATGGCCTTAGCCGTTAGGATGTTGCTTCGACTGTCGTCGAGGCAACATCCGTCGTGGTTCGAACGAGGTCGAACAATGTCGATGGCCTTATCCGTTAAGATGTTGCTTCGGCTGTCGTCGAGGTAACATCCGTTGTGGTTCGAACGAGGTCGAACAATGTCGATGGCTAAGCCGTAAGGATGTTGCTTCGACTGTCGTCGAGGTAACATCCGTCGTGGTTCGAACGAGGTCGAACAATGTCGATGGACTTAGCCGTTAGGATGTTGCTTCGACTGTTGTCGAGGTAACATCCGTCGTGGTTCGAACGAGGTCGAACAATGTCGATGGCCTTAGCCGTTAGGATGTTGCTTCGACTGTCGTCGAGGTAACATCCGTCGTGGTTTGAACGAGGTCGAACAATGTTTATGGCCTTAGCCGTTAGGATGTTGCTTCGACTATCGTCGAGGTAACATCCGTCGTGGTTCGAACGAGATCGAACAATGTCGATGGCCTTAGCCGTTAGGATGTTGCTTCGACTGTCGTCGAGGTAAACATCCGTCGTGGTTCGAATGAGGTCGAACAATGTCGATGGCCTTAGCCGTTAGGATGTTGCTTCGACTGTCGTCGAGGTAACATCCGTTGTGGTTCGAACGAGGTCAAACAATGTCGATGGCCTTAGCCGTTAAGATATTGCTTCGACTGTCGTCGAGGTAACATCCGTCGTGGTTCGAACGAGGTCGAACAATGTCGATGGCCTTAGCCGTTTAAGATGTTTCGATGGAGATTCGACTTCCGTTCATATCGTGGAGATTTCTGTTTACACAATGGAGATCGACACTTTTGTTCACATAATGGAGATTTTTGTTTATACAATGGAGATCGACTTCTGCATATGTAATGGAGATTGACTGAGGTAGTCCCTTCATTACTTCGGTTTAGAGACCGTGTCAATGGACCGAGGTGATGAATTGCGCTTTTGATCCACGGGGCATTCCCTTCGCCGCCTCGTTAAAAAACCTACCTGAGAAAACTCAATTGGGACAAAACTCAGGTGAGGGAAAAAGCTTAGGAGACGCCTCCTAGAAGTGGAAGTACTTGAGGTGAGCGACGTTCCAGTTGTTTTGGAGCAGTTTTCCCTCCATAGTTTCCAGTTGGAATGCTCCCTTATTTGCGGCTGCTGTGATTTTATACTGTCCGTCCCAGTTGGCTCCCAAATTTCCCTCGTTTGGGTCTTTCGATGCCAGCGTTTTGGCCTTGAGGACGTAATCACCAACTTTGAGTGATCTTACTTTTGCTTTTCTGTTGTAATATCTTTCTACTTGCTGTTTTTGGGCTATCATTCTTATATGGGTCATGTCTCTCCGCTCTTCGACTTCATCTAGGTCTTGTAATCTATTTTCATCGTTACCCGCCCCGCTGTCATGGGAGTATCTCAGGCGGGGCTCCCCAATCTCGACGGGTATGACTGCATCGGTTCCATAGACTAGTGAATATAGCGTTTCTCCGTACTGGACTTTGGTGTTGTTCGGTATGCCCATAGGACCTCGGGCCATAATCCTTTAGCTTCCTCGAGCTTCTTTTTCAATATGTTCAATATTACTTTGTTGGAAGACTCGGCTTGACAGTTGGTGGCTGGGTGGTACGGAGTGGAGAGTATCCGCTTGATGTGCCATTTTTCAAAGAACTCGGTCGTCTTCTTTCCGATGAACCGAGGCCCATTGTCGCAGCTGATTTCTTTGGGGATGCTGAAACGACATATAACATTTTTCCATATAAAAGCGATGACCTCCTGTTTGCGTATTTGGGAGTACGCACCTGCTTCCACCCATTTGGAGAAATAGTCAGTTAAAACTAAAAGGGTTTACCTTTCCTCGCCCAGCCGGTAGGGGGCCGATTATGTTCATCCCTCATTTTATGAAGGGCCATGGCGAAGTGACTGAATGGAGGAGTTCTCCCGCTTGGTGTATCATGGGGGGCGTATTTTTGGCACTGCTCGCATCTATAGACGTAGTCTGGTGCTTCTTTTTTCATGGTAGGCCAGTAATAGCTGGCACGGATGAGGCATCGGACGAGGGCGCAGTTCCCAGTATGGGCGCCGCAATGGCCCTCGTACACCTCCTCCAATACTTTCCTTGTTTGGTGGGGTCCGAGGCATTTAGCGAGGGGGGCGCTGAAAGTTCTTTTGTAGAGGTCATGATTTACCAGGGTGTATCGGGCGGCTTGCATTCAGAGTTTCTTGGCTTCTTTTTTGTCTTGCGGGAGTGTCCCGTCCTGCAGATAGGATACAAAGCGGTTGCTCCAGTCCCAGGTTAAGTTCAAGGAAAATACCTCGACGTGATCTGTGGCTGAATGGAAGAGAGTGACCACGTTTCCTTTGTTGATGTTCTTGGTGGCTGCGACTAGCTTGGCTAGGCCGTCTGCTTTAATGTTTTGTGCCCTAGGTATCTGCTCAAGGCGGCATTCGTCGAATTCTGGCATCAACTTGTGGATTTCTGATTGATATTTTTGTAGTCTTTGATCTTTAATTTGGAAAGTCCCGGTGAATTGATTTACGACGAGCTGAGAGTCGCCGTGGAGGATGAGTCGCCGGGCTCCGTACTTGAGTGCTAACTTCATACCTGCAACCACAACCTCGTTGTTAGTCATCTCGGGACATCGTATGGACTGGCGAATTACTTCGCCTGTAGGGACTTCGAGGACGAGTCCCAGTCCCGATCCCGAGGTGTTCGAGGCTCCGTCAGTATAGAGGGTCCAAATGTCGGTAAGAGTGGAGGCACGAAGGGCCTCTTGTTTCGCTTCCGGCAAAATTTCTGCACTGAAATCGGCGACAAAGTCGGCGAGTACCTGCGACTTAATGGCAGTTCGCGGGTGATACGTTATGTCGTGCTCGCTGAGCTCTATGGCCCATCTGGCGAGTCTGCCTGAGAGCTCGGGTTTATGTCGAATGCCTCTTAAGGGGAACGTTGTTACTACTTTTATGGGGTGACATTGAAAGTAAGGTCTAAGCTTTCGCGAAGCTACGACTAGTGCCAGTTTTTCAAGGTGAGTACCTTGTTTCGGCATCGATTAAGATCTTACTGATATAGTAAATGGAGGATTGTGTACCTTTATTTTCGTGTACCAGGACTGTGCTGACGGCGACTTCGGATACTGCTAGGTATACGAGTAGACTCTCGCCTGGGTCCGCCTTGACGAGTAGTGGTGTTGATGACAGATATGCTTTCAGTTTCCTCAGGGCGTCGATGCACTCATCGTTCTATTGTAGTCCATGATCCTTTTTCAGTACATTGAAGAACTTGTGGCACCTGTCCGAACATCGTGAAATGAACCTTGATAGGGCGGCTATTTGCTCTGTCAGCTTCTGTACCTGTTTCTTGCTGTTCAGTACCTCAGGTATCGTTATGTCCTTGGTCTGATTCGGGTTTACCTCGATGCCTCGTTGCGATAGAAATTTTCCTGAGGCCACGCCGAAGGCGCTTTTTTCCGGATTCAGTTTCATCCCGTGCGACTTTAATATCTCGAAGGCTTCTTTCAAATGACCGATATGGTCTTCTTTCTTTGCCGATTTCACCAGCATGTCGTCGATATAGACCTCTATTGTCTTGCCGAGCTGTTCCTTGAACATCTTGGTAACTAACCTCTGGTATGTGACCCCCGCCTTCTTGAGTCCGAATGGCATCACCTTATAGTAGTAAGTCCCTTGGTGGGTGATAAAAGTTGTTTTCTCTTGATCCTCCTCGGCCATTAGGATTTGGTTATTACCGGAGTAGGCATCCAAGAAACTCAGCAGTTCGTGTCCCGCTGTTGCGTCGATCAGTTGGTCGATATGGGGCAATGGAAAGGAATCTTTTGGACATGCCTTGTTCAGATCGGTGAAGCCTACGCACATTCTCCACTTGCCGTTTTTCTTTTTGACCATGATTACATTAGCGACCCATTGGGGGTATTTCGATTCTGTGATGGAGCAGTTGGCCAATAATTTGTCCACTTTTTCACCGACTGCCTCGTTAATTGCGGCATTGAATTTCCTCCTCCTCATCTGTCGTACGGGCAGATCGACATTCAGCCTTTGAGTGGCGATGTCTTTCGAAATCCCCGGCATATCTGAGTGTGAAAAGGCAAATAGATCGGCATTGTTAGTAAAAAATTCACGATAATTACCTGGCTCGGAGAGGTTGTGTCCGATATAAGCCTTTTTTGTGTCGTCGGCGTCGTCCAGGTATACCGTGTCGAGATCTTCAATAGTTGCTTTGCAAGCCTCTACAACTTCGGGCTCTATGATGACTTCTGTCGGCGAGTCGGTTTTAGCTCCCGACATGGCTGATTGCCATGCCTCCACGCTCGCTCCTTTTAACTGCTTGGTATGCGTGCAATCTTGGGCGATTTGGTAGCATTCCTGGGCGGTGCGCAGCTCGCCTCGAATGCTGAAAACTCCCCACGGGGTGGGAAACTTGATTACTTGATGGAAGCTTGAGGGGACGACTCGCATGGTGTGTATCCATGGGCGTCCTATGATGGTATTATAGGCGGTTTTTTGATCCATGACGTGGAATGTGGTTTCCAGCATGACTCCCCCAGCCAGGACTGGTAGTGTTATTTCTCCGGACGTCCGCTCTACTGCATTATTAGAACTCGTTAGTGTTATGCAACGTGGTATTATCTTATCCTCGAGCTTAATTCGCATGAGAACTCTCGGGTAGATAATACACGCGCCGCTTCCATCGTCTACCATAATTCTCTTCACATCTGTATCAGCGATGCGTAATGTTATGACTAAAGCATCGTAATGAGGGAAAGCCAAACCGTCACTATCTGACTTTTCGAAGATGATACTGTCTTCGAAGCCATCATACCGTTCGCGAGTGATTGTCCGTTTCAGCTTATGCGTGGGGGCGAATTTTACATGGTTGATCACCGAGTCGTCGCCACCGCCGATAATCATTTGTATGGTACGTGCCGGCGACGATGGCCTTGGTGGTCCTTGAGATGGGTCACGTCCTCTAGCGAAGTTGGCCTTTCCTTTATCGCTGAGCAGTTCTTTCAGGTATCCCTGGTTCAGCATTGTGACCACCTCCTGTTGTAAACCTATGTAGTCTTCGGTCTTGTGTCCTCTTTCCTGATGGAATTCGCAGAGGAGATTTGACCTTCTTGCATTTGGGTCCGATTTCATCTTTTGTGGCCACTGCACCTTCGTGCCCAGCTTCTTTAGTGCGTACACTATTTCTGAAGGGGAAACACAAAAGTTATGAGCAGATAATAATGGAGGCATACCTTTTTTGTTTCGAAGGGGCGCGATATGTCGCGACACGGCATCTACATGCCTCGGGGGAGGCGGATTAGGATTTCTGACATAGGGCTGATGCCTCTCTCTGTTGAAGCGCATGAGCTGATCCCTTCGTCCGTCGCTACGTCGATCCCTCCTTACCTTGGACTGTACTGATGTTAGTCGTTAGGTTGGACCGTTGAGATCATCTTCATCTGCTCGTACTTCGGCGCAGTAGGCATTATGGATTTCCTCACATGTGGTGGGAGAGTACTTCATGAGTCTGTTGAGTAACTTCTTGGTTGCCTTCAATCCGCTTCTGCTTAATCCGTTTTGGAAGGCTGCAACCACCATTCTTTTCGACACATTTGGCAGTCCCATTCTTACTCCGTTGAACCGGGCTAGAAAGTCCCGGAGCCCTTCGTCTGTCGTTTGTCTGATGGCGAAGATGTCATTGACCCTGGCTTCAGCCTTCTTTGCTCCTACATGAGCGGTAGCGAATTTATCCGCCATTTCCTCGAACGTCGATATCGACCGTGCTGGTAGCTGAGAAAAACAGGTTAACGCTCCTCCTGTCATAGTTTCACCGAACTTTTTCAACAACACAGATGACACTTGTTCTTTGGACAAGTCGTTGCCTTTTTCCGCAGTGACGTAATGAATCAGGTGATCTTCTGGGACCGTGGTCCCGTCGTATATTCTCAAGTATGGTGGCATTTTAAAGGTTTTCGGGATGGGGTGGGGAGCAACTTCCTCACTGTACGGCTGCTCGATAAACCTTCCCACATCGCGTTTTGGCAATAGCTTAGGGGCACCGGGTATTTTGTCAACCCTTTCATGATGTTCTATCATTTGGTCACGAAGCATTTTGTTCTCATTTTTTTTTTTTTTTTTAATGATCGCGAGTGTACCATCTCTTGCATCGGTGGTAGTGCGAGCGTTGATTGTCTGTACAGTGCCTGGCTCGCCGGTGACAGCAACGACTTCTACCGTCGGCGAGTCTCCGGTATTTCCTGGAGGGGGTTTTTCAAGCACGGTGTTTAGAGCGCTTTCTGTTCCGCTGCATGAATCACATATATCTGTTCCGCTCTTTCTAATTTACCTTAAAGACAAATTGCAGATTCTCTAAAACCTAACGGCTCAGGGAAACCATTGACAATACAAGAAGGCTGAGGAAAAACAGAAGTACCAGTGAGTGACCAAATATGAAGCCATAGAAAGTGAAATAAGGAAGGATCATCTAAATCTGAAAAGTGTAAATGCCAAGGGTGGAGCTAGAAGGGCAGGTACAGGTTGTCAGAACTCAGTAGCTTTAGTTAAAACATTTAGATGTACTCATTGTAATTAAGCACAATTTATGTCTTGTCAAATCTGGTTTCGTATGTTTCAATCCATGGCGTGCTGGTGTGTTTAAGTCCTTCTGCATCGTGTTAGTGAGCAGGAGTAGACTTAGAGGGTGTTTGGCTAAGCTTATAAGCTGGTCAAACTGGCTTATAAGCACTTTTTGGCTTATCTACGCGTTTGGTAAAATTAAAAGTGCTTATCAAAAGACATAAGTTGGTCTCCCCCAACTTATCAAATTTCAGCTTATAAGCACTTTAGGTTTGATCAAAATATTTACTATTCTATCCCTAAAATACTTCATTTTAAACAGAACTCTTTGTATACCCAACTTTTTAGCTGCTTATTATTAGTTTAAGCACTTTTATCCAAACACGTAACTGCTTATTTTTTAAATCAGCTTCAGCAGTTAAAAGTGCTTTTCAGCACATATGCTTATCAGCTACTCTAAATCAGCTAAGCCAAACGGACTCTTAGTTAACCTAACAACAGCAGCCTTTCATGCTAGTTGAACTCTTTTCTCCATTTTCTCTAAGTATTAGATTATACTAAGATATGTTGTCACTGATGTTATATGGATTTTTCATCTACTTTGTCAGAAAGGACTAAGGGTATTTTGATCATAATGCAGTGCATTCATTCCATTAAATCATAGAGAAGCATAATTTTATCTTAGTTAGGTCAAAATACACATGGATGCAATCCCCTCCTTTATTAACAAAAGTTCTCATACCAGTAAAAAAGAAAAAGAAAAAAAGAACCACATAAGTTCTCATCTAAAGTTTATCATTTGAAAAAAAGATCGACCAGTTTTTATTTGCTTGGTTTCTCGATGAAGTAATGTACTTTCAGTAAATAACAAATATTTTGATCGATACAAGAGTTGGACTACTTTTTGGGAGTTTTATCTGCGGTGGTTAGGCCTGCTATGTTGTATGGGACCGAGTGTTGGCCGGTTAAAAATTCACACATCCAGAAGATGAAAGTAGCAGAGATGAGGATGCTGAGATGGATGTGCGGGTATACAAGGATGGACAAGATTAGGAATGAAGATATTCGAGAGAAGGTGGGCGTGGCCCCCATGGAGGACAAGATGCGGGAAGTAAGACTCAGATGGTTCGGGCACATTCAGAGGAGGAGCACTGATGCACCAGTGAGGACGTGTGAGCGACTGGCTGTGGTGGGCACGAGGAGAGATAGAGGGAGACCTAAGAAGTATTGAGGGGAGGTGATCAGGCAGGACATGGCACGACTTAGGATTTCTGAGGACATGGCCCTTGACAGGGAATTGTGGAGGTCGAGCATTAAGGTTGTAGGTTAGGGGGAAGTTTGTGAATATTACTACAGCGCACTAGAGTAAGACTAGCCAATTAGGAGTTAGTCTTAGGATGCTACTGATCAACTACTGATATAGAGCTGTATCTGTGGGATGTTAGTACACCTTACATCATTTTCTCTATCCTTTTCGTATTTCCTATATTTCTTATATTGTTGTTATTTTGTTATTTTGTGTTATGTATTTTATGTTATTTATTATGAGTCTATTGATAGTACTAATATATCGTTTCTTGTTGTTCTCTTGAGTCGAGGGTCTCCTGGAAACAACCTCTCTGCCCCTTGGGGTAGGGGTAAGGTCTGCTTACATATTACCCTCCCCGGACCCCACTTGTGGGATTATACTGGGATGTTGTTGTTGTTGTTGTAGTATCTGCCCTTGAAAGTTGGAGCTTCCTTCATATGCTTGAAGCAAGCAATACTATTAGCAGGGTATTGAATCAAAATTTGAGTTGCTAGTACTACAAGTTTCTAATAACCAAACCGGCAGTTAATTGATTTGAAACCATGTCTTGCACTTCTACTGTACCATGTTGGTGTAATAGAGATTAATTAATGTGTTTATGTTTGACTTCAGCTAAATATGCCTAATTTAGTAGTATAAGCGTCACTGAGCTCTAGTTTATGGGAATGAACCCACTTTCAACTTTTTATGATATGCTCTTGTCATTGTCCTAGAAATATACCTTGAATGCTTGGGTTCTTATACTTACATTATCAAAAGAAAAAGAAAAAAGGAAAAAAGCTTGGCTTATTGATTTGCGACATTACCATTCTTTTCTGAAGGTGGTATATATATTCTTAAATATCCTTAAGCATCTTATTGCAGTTCATGCATGTGCTTTATCAAAAGGTTGTGTTTAACAGAGGATGGAAAGAGGGGCACTTTTGTCATAGGCGATGAGCACTTTCCTGCATCACTGTTGAATCTTCCTTGCATAGTGGAGTCATACAAAACTTATGATGACAGCGTGCTGATTAAAACGGCAGATGTTGGTCAAGTAGGGTTGTGGTTAAATTTTCCTTTTTCCTTCAGTTCTATGAATATGGTTTCGATTGTCATCACTTTCCTAAAATGTAAATTTTGTTGGTTTGGCAGATAATTATGGTGAGAGAAGAATGTGATCCTGCTTCAGATGTGGTGGAATATAGACATGGCCTCACACCTCCAATGAGAGATGCTCGAAGGCGAAGATTTAGGAGAGAACCAGATCTTAATGTAACATGTCCTACTTTTCTAAAAAGGCCTCTCATTTAATTACTTTCTAATCCGTCCTGGCAGAGAGAATGTTGGGTTGCCTCTACTGTGTGTGGAGCTCTCCGTGGCCCTTGGCGTGGCCTCCCTTTTCTAGTTTAATACCTCATGTTTTTCTTGTTGAGTTCTTGAACTAACAACGTGTTTGTTATATGTTTTGCAGCCTGAGCTTGTTCGGCGCGTTGAGAGAGATCTGCAGAACATAATGGCGGGTGGAACAGCTGAGAATATTGATATCCTCTCATTTTTGTTTTCTCTATTAGTTTTAAAACAGAACACCACTTGACCACGAACGAAAGTAGTCAAATAGACTTATTTAAGGTCATAATGGGCTCTATTCTGTCAGTATATAGTGACATAACTAGAATAGCTTGAGAACCATGAGCTCCGATGAATCCTGTTTGTAGACCACAATTAGTTGGACAACTTCTGCCTGTGAAAAAACTTGTAAATTTATGTCTATCCATGTACCAGGAAGAGGTTTGAGGTAATGTCGGAAAATTTAGTCCTTTGAGCTTTCAGAAAATTTTCTGAGGTTCTGGGTGCATATGCCCTTGAACCCAAGGACAAGTTTATGTGTTGTAAGTATATATCAGAACTTCAATATCATTACAGAGGACTTGCTATGCTTCATCTTTCTCATTTCTATTACTCCTTAACTAATTGATTACATATAGAAGTTGCTGAGCAAGAGGAAGGAGGTGAAGCAAGTGCACGCCATGTGAATAAGAAAGTGGCACAGCCTGCAACAAAGCCTGACATTACCGAACCTGGGACTGCAGGTGAGGATCTTGATAGAACTGAATCTGAAGATTCTGATGATTCAATATAGCCGAGGACATCTTTCAGCAAACAAAGATTAGTTAGCTACAAAAGTTTTTTTGGCAAGTGGCTACCAAGGCTCCGCCACTGATATAGTCTACTTCATGGTTAATGGCCTTTGTAACTTGATAGAAGTTTTAGCTCTTGCATTTCAGTACAGTTTGCTTGTTGATCCTATGCTTTTGAACGTCACTGTTAACAGTTTGCAATGTCTACTCGAGAGATATGAGACGATTGCAAATTAATTTTGTACAATGATGGTCTGTCTCCTGTTAAATATATTGAGTGCTTATTTTTTCTTAAGGAAATGTTCATCGCAAAGTCAAGGCGTGATCAATAGAAGTTTAGATCACCTTTTTGTGAGGATGTTTTTTTTCTTCCTCCCTTGTGAGGATGTTAGAGGCAGAATTGTTACAATTAGTGTTGATTTAGAGGATGTTACAATTACCGATATCTGTATGTTTTGAGTTAATTTGTATGATGCCTAATTTGTGTTAGATTTGACGTGGTGGTGACAGAGTTGTAAATTTTTCAGCAGCGGAATCATAAGTCTGTATTTTTCAGTATATATTATAAAAATCATATATAAATTGTTATAAAATGTATAAATATTGTATATATACTATCACATTGTATAAATTTTGTATATAAAGTGTATCCTCTATAATAAGTGTATCCCTAATGTATCATTAGTGTATATTCATTGTATAATAATAGTCTGTTTTCTATATATTTTGTGTTAGTGATAATTATAAAATAAAAATTGTATATATACAATTACATTGTATAAATTTTGTATATAAAATGTATCCTCTAAATTTTAGTATATTCATTGTATAGTAATTGTTATGTATATATTTTGTATAGTGACGGTCTATTTTGTATAGTGACAGTCTATTTAGTACTCCCTCCGTTTCAATTTATGTGAACCTATTTCCTTTTTGGTCTGTGCCAAAAAGAATGACCCATTTTCTTATTTGGAAATAATTTACCTTTATGTAATGATTTATAGCCACACAAAATTTATCGGCCTCATTTTACACCACAAGTTCAAAAGTCTTCTTTTTTTTTTAAAATTCCGTGCCCAGTCAAATAGGTTCACATAAATTGAAACGGAGGGAGTATATTTTTGTATAGTGACAGCCTATTTTGTATAGTGATATTATATTTTGTATATTTTTCATATAGTGACAGTCTATTGTATATAAAGTGTATAATGACAATCTATTATTATATAATTTTTGTTTCAATACTAATATAATAATTCACTATTAAACTAACCCTATAATTTGTATAAGTAACAGTCTATTTAATACATATATAGTTATACAATATATATATTGTATACATTTTGTATATAAGTGTATCTTCTATTTTTCAGTATATATTATAAAAATTATATATCAATTGTTATAAAATGTATAAATATTGTATATATACTATCGCATTGTATAGATTTTGCATATAAAGTGTATCCTCTATATTAAGTGTATTCCTAATGTATCATTAGTGTATATTCACAGTATAATAACAGTCTATTTTGTATAGTGACAATTATAAAATGTATAAAAATTGTATATGTACAATTACATTGCATAATTTTTGTATATAAATTGTATCCTCTAAATTTTAGTGTATATTCATTGTATAGTAACAATATGTTCTGTATATATTTTATACAGTGACGGACTATTTTGTATAGTAACAGTCTATTTAGTATACTTTTGTATAGTGACAACGTATTTTGTATGTTTTTTGTATAGTGACAGTCTATTGTGTATAATTTGTATGATGACAGTCTATTATTAAATAATTTTTGTTTCAATACTAATAATTCACTACTAAACCAATCCTATATTTTGTATAGCAACAGTCTATTTAGTATATATATACAAAACGTATTAAATATTTTATATATACATTGTATAAATTTTGTATATAAGTGTATGTTGTATTTTTCAATATATATTATAAAAATTATATATAAATTGTTATAAATGTATAAATATTGTATATATACTATCACACTGTATAAATTTTGTATATAAAGTGTATCCTCTATAGTGTATCCCTAATGTATCATTAGTGTATATTCACTGTACAATAACAGTATGTTTTCTATATATTTTGTGTAGTGACAATTATAAAATGTAAAAAAATTGTATATATATTGTATAAATTTTATATATAAAGTGTATCCTCTAAATTTTAGTGTATATTCATTGTGTAGTAACAGTCTGTTTTGTATATATTTTATATAGTGACGGTCTATTTTGTATTAATAACAATCTATTTAGTATATTTTTGTATAGTGACAACCTATTTTGTATATATTTCATATAGTGATATTATATTTTGTATAGTGACAGTCTATTATATATAAATTGTATAATGACAGTCTATTATTTTTTGTTTCAATACTAATAATTCACTACTAAATCAACCCTATATTTTATATAGTAACAGTCTATTTTTATATATATTTCCCTTTTCAAATTCGTGTTTCAATACTACTAAGAACCAAATTTTTTGGTTTCAATACTACTATTCACTTGGTCTATTTCAAAAGACTGAATTTTATAGGCTAAAAAGAAAATTAAATATGCAAGATCCATCAATTTGTACACAAATAAAGCCACAATTTTTTAGAGAGTACACTTGAAATGTCCAAGATGTGATTCACCAAACACAAAATTGTGTTATTACAATAATTATAATCTTTCTCAGCAACATCACTTTTTAAGAGTTATCGTGGGTATTGGACCAAAGGTGGACTCTTAGGAATAATCTAGTTGGTACCGGTTCTCGTAAGAACACAAAACATTCTTCTTCATCCAATAAGAAAATTTCCTCCTCAACGACGCCATCTTAAGTTTCATCTCCAAAACCTGATCAAATAACAAAACTAAAACCAGAGCCATTTGGTATACCTGAAATTCCAACTTTTGATCAGAACACTAGTAGAGTGATTAGTATGACTAATGGGCAATTCGGTTCGCTGTTGGAGTCAAAGGGGCCGTAATTTAGGACTTTGCTGGAAGCTTTTAATACGTTTGCAAAGCAAACCAAATACTAATTCGGGTTCCGGTTGGGGCTTAAATGGTACCCGTTAAAACGGGAGTAATACAAATGGATATTTGGGACAACAGTGGCCATGTGTTAAGAGAAAACGATTCCAACTTCCACCTGTAAACCAAACAAAGTGAAAAACCCAGTGCAGACATAAGGAAAAAAAAGGAAAACTTACAGAAATATCCCATATAAGTTTTAATTTACCAATCTCTAGCCAATATTCCAAAAATCAAAACAAACAAGGAATTTTTTTAATGGTTATAGTCGAAATTCATTGAAAACATATAGACAAGTCAATATACAAAATTTGAGGAAGATTGGAGGTGATTTGGACTGGTTTTGTATCAAAATTCATAATTAAATCGATGTCAAAAAATTCTTCTGTGACGCATGTATCAAACATGTATCACGCATGTATCTCACACATAAATATACATGGATGTACATGTGATACACAATCGATACAAATATGATACATATGTGATACACAGTGTGATAAACGTATCATTTTTTTTTCATATTTAGTTTTTACTTCGAATTTTCAATTCAAACCACCTCAAAACTTCATCAAATCATCCCAAAACTAAGATTCAAGCTCCTTAAGATACATCCAATCTATTCTAATAGCACCCACTCAAAAGAAAGTAATTTTTTTTTTGCTACAAATAGCTAATTGGCCATTTTGGCTAATATTAGTAATATTTTATCAATTGGCCAATTTTTGTAATGAGCTACTTCTAAATGGACATAGCTGGTAATTTTCCGAAAAAAAATACGTATGACCGAAAATACACAGAAAATCCGAGGGAAGACGTTAAATAAATAAATAGGAGGAGTGATTAGAAATAGGGAAGCTTTGGCGTGAAGATGAAAAGGCGTCTGATAGCTGAGGGAGAAGGAAATTAGGGTTTTGAGTGGCAGCGGTCTTGGGCTAGCCTTTTAATTAGTTTTGGGTTGTTAATTGTAACGGGTTATTTTATGGTTATCAGGTGATATAAGTTTGGCCTTAATGGCTACAAATGAACTTTGCTCGAAAACAAACAAGTAGAACCCAAAGCTTGAAACGTAACAATCACCATTTCTAACCAACGAGCACCATGGGCTATGTGATTTCAGAGAAAATTACTTCTCTCCCTCCCCAAAAAGAATAGAAGGCTAGAAGTGCGGGGTTTCAATATACAGGAATGATAGCGGCGCGTCAGTGGCATATCTTCCCGCCTATGGTTTCTAGGTACCAGGAGGTCTAAGAGAGTAAGGAAGAGTTAGAGACGATGTGATGTCTCACTTTATAAATAGACATGTATAGGTCGCAAGCTGTATGGTAACACGACATAATTTTAGGAAGACATGAGTAAGGATAAGAAAGGGCGAGTAAGAAGGTGACGAGAAATGGATAAGTCCTTGGTAGGAAAACAAGAGAACTAATGGTTTCTCTAAGTTATAGAAAGCTAATTATAGCTTGAATGGACTTAAAGGGGTCTAAGACTAGTAGCATTTAGAAGAGATGAAATGATGCCCTAATGAGAAGGATGTCATTTGGCCTTCGACAGAGTAATGATTTAATGAATTATACAGGATTAAAAATCCCTAGGAAGGTGAATCACATTGTATCACCCCAAGGTGGATCAGTTTAATCATTTCAGATGTTCCCCGATGAGACGGAGCACTAGCGACAGTGTTACATAAGAGGTCAAGTTATCAGTGGTTGGTTATATGATAACAACACGATAGGGGATTCAAGAATTACCAAAGATAATCAAGAAAACCAAGAAACGCGCTGAAGCTAAAAGAAAATAAAGAAACAAGAAGTCTTGAAGCTGAATCCTAACAACAAAAATTAGATATCCTCGTAGGAGCAATTTTGTTCGATAAATTTAGTTGGGTATAAATAGATCTTTTTGTCATTTTTAGGTTAAGTTTGGTGCACCTCAGAACACATAGTTATTTTTTCTTTACTGTGACCACTTTGTAATAGTTTAACATTTCAACATTAGATTTTCTTCCCTTGACCATCTAATTTTATCTTAATTTCTGCATTTTTCATAGGTAGCTAAACCCATAGCTAGGGTTGTGACCCAACCTTAGTATGAGTACTTAATGGTTGATTGATTTAGAGCTTATTTATGATTGGGTATATGATATTTAGCCTAGTTCTTGTTTGAATTTGAGAATTGATGGTTGCAAACATTGATTCATGCCTAATTGACTTAGTCTCTAATTGAGAAGAGAGATTAAGTCCAGGAAAACTTGGCTAACAAGAAACTGGGGTGAACTGAAGAAATTTATAGCTCCAATTAAAGGGTCGAATCTTGAGAAAGTAAGACCCGACTTGAGCATATATCACTTGTTTCGTGAAATACCTATTTGGACTTTTATAACTCAATCCATTAGATCTTTTATATGCAGAAGTTACAATCCTAGATCTTTTATAACATGAAAAACAACAATACAAAAAACATTGTCTCTTAGCTTTACAATTACAAGCAAGCATACAAATTATAAGTAGAAAAGAAACAACTGAATACTTGGGCACTCTAGGTATATCTAATCCCACATAAGCTCTTTGGTTGACATCAACTTTTGGCGCCGTTGCCGGGGAGCTTAAAACGGATTTAGCTATATATTTGGTTTTTTTGTGTGATTTATCTTCTTTTCCTTCCGGTTACTAATCTCTTTGTGAAACAATTGTAGGTGATATAATGGCTCTACACAACAATGATATTTTTGGAAACGTGCAATTGGTGGAGGACATGGATGACGATTAAGTTGATGAGGTTCCTCTTGAACCTCAAGCAAATAGACGAGGCTGCCCGTCTCATGATAATGTTCCCGTTCTACACCCACCTCCTCCAAGAGCG
This sequence comes from Nicotiana glauca, assembly GCA_026770625.1. Lineage (NCBI taxonomy): Eukaryota > Viridiplantae > Streptophyta > Magnoliopsida > Solanales > Solanaceae > Nicotiana > Nicotiana glauca. The sequence continues at coordinate 164,312 of MU790117.1, forward strand.
TCGCCACTGGGTGTTTCCAAATGAATGATATGCAAGTGCCATAGTCCCACCCCGCATTAGGGCGGGAAATTTTCAAATCACAAATGTTATGCTTACACTATTGGAACAACGGGGATTCTTCACCGGGGCTTCGAGTCAAAATGCATATAAGAACTTGAAAGGGTGTTAACACTTGCTAGGGAGTAAAAAAACCAACGTCTTAGAGGATGCTTTACGGTTGAGGTTATTCCATTTCTCTCTACTGGAAGGCCTTGGATTGGTTGGGATGAATTGGCCTAGCAATTTATTGCCAAGTTCCTTTCTCCAGGGCATATGGCAGTTTTGAGGGATGAGATTCCAGATTTCAAACAAGAACCCAACGAGCCTCTACACAGGTGGGAGAAGTACCGAACAATGGTCAAAAAGAGTGCCCCAACAATGATATAACTGAGGCTACTCAACAAACCTTCTATAGGGGGATAAACACTACAAATCAATGCCTGGTCAACCAACTTGGAGGTGGAAATTTCATGTCAACGCCATATGAGGAAGTTGTGATATCTTAGACGAAACGGCGGACACTTCATCGGTATGGTAAAGTAGAGCTAATGTGCCTTAAGGTGATCCAATGTGATTCACCTCCATAAAGAGTTACATGATCATGTGCAAGCAATTGCCGAATTAACCACCACAATGAATCAAGGCTATTGGGGAAGTAACAACCAAGGAAGGTGGAACAACAACAACAACTGGGATCCCGGATTTCAAAGGCCCCCAATGTTTCAACAACTAAGGAATCCACCTCTCTATCCTTCTCAAGCTCTTCGAAAAATGAGATGGGACGAATAGAGAATATGTTTAAACAGATGATGGAGAAGAATGGCGACTCTAATACTCAACTCTCACAACACTTCTTTTCGCAATATGGAAGTTCAATTAGGCCAACTTTCGCAAGCTATGAACACTCGTCCTAAGGGGGCACTAACAAGTGATACTGTGGTGAACCCAAAGGGTGGAAATAATACGGGGCATGCTATGGCCATTACTACAAGAAGTAGAAAAGGTGGAGATGCAACTGCCTCAAATCGATGAAGAGGTGGGATGATGATGTAGTAATGCAAGAAGATGAAATTCCAAGTGGTTTAAGCAAATGAAAAAGTGAGAATTGATGTTGATCGAAACGTGGAGATGAAACAAGAAGAAGTTAACCCGTCTAGGGAACACATACTTGACATGCCAGAACCGGTAGTTAGAAAGGCTAAGGCACCAATGCCAAGGCCTCCTCCTCCATACAAAGTAAATAGAGAGAACCAATTCAAAAAGTTTATTAACATGATGAAGAGTTTGTCTATCAAATGTACCATTGATTGAGGCTTTAGAGCAAATGTCGGGTTATGCGAAGTTCATGAAGGACTTGGTGACCAAGAAGAGGTCGATGAATTGTGAGACTATCAAGATGACACGTGAAGTGAGTGCTGTTGTGCACTCACTCCCAATCCCTTGTATCATTGGAAGTGCCGACTTTGCGAAAGCTTATGTGATCTTGGTGCAAGTATAAATTTGATGACCAATCGATGTTCAAAACATTGGGAATTATGCAACCAAGATCCACATCCATGAGATGGCGTATCTTACTATGAAGAGACCATTAGGTTGAAGTGAAGGTGCCTATTATTTTTTGTAGAGCTTTCACTTGCTATGGATAGGCTCTTGTTGATGTGGAAGCCGGTGAGCTCACTTTCTGAGTGGGTGATGAAAAGCTTGTCTTCCATGTGCGCCTATGAAGCAACCAAATAATGATGAAGTTTGTTCGTTTGTGGATTTGGTGACCGATGTGATTAATGATGATTCTAGTGCCACAATGAATGTTGAGGATAATTTGGAAGCCGTCTAGCTCAACCTTGATGAGGAGGAGGAGAAAGAAGTCTATGTTGAATGTGTGAATTTATTGAAAGGAATGGTGTCGTACACTTGTGGACCCAAGTAATTCTTTCCTCTTGTTTGACTAACGTGATGCTACAAAGGAGGAAGCGAGCAATCGGATGGACATCGGCGGATTGCATGCATAAGATTATTTTGGAGGAGGGTGCCAAACCCTCCGTTAGACATCATAGGAGGCTAAATATAGTAATGCTGGGGGTACGACTGTCGTTACCAATGACAAGAACGAGTTGATTCCTACAGGAACAGTGACTGGATAGAGGGTGTGTATGGATTAGTGCAAGCCCAAGAAAGTCACAAGAAATGATCATTTCCAGTTCCCTTCCTTGATCAAATGCTTGATAGGTTGGCCGAAGTTGCTTTCTATTGTTTCCTTGATCTAGAGATTCAAGATCGTAATGAAAGTGAAAACCAAGTGGCGGACCACTTTTGGAGGAGGAAGGGAGGCCACATGACGGTCTTGATATAAATGATACATTTCTCGACGAGCAATTCCTAGCCATTTCAATGATCGGGATGCAATTGTTAGTCGACTTAGCAAACTATCTTGTGAGTGGCTATCTAAAGAATAGGTTCTCTTCAAACTAAAGGAAGAAGCTCAAACAGAATTGCCTTGCCCATTATTGGGATGGGCCATACCTATTTTGGATTTGTATCGATGGTGTGATCCGATGATGTTTGCCGCATGAGGAACAAGTGGGAATTCTTGAGGCTTGCCACTCTTCACCATATGGTGTTCGCTATGGTGGAGCAAGAACGGGGGAAAAAGTTTTGAGTTGTGGATTCTATTGGCCTACTCTCTACAAGGATGATAGTGAGCTTCTCAAGGGTTGTGATGAATGCCATAGTGCCAGTGGAATCTCAAAGAAGAATGAAATGCCTCTCACCACCATTTTGGAGATAGATATTTTCGATGTGTGAGGTATTGGTTTCATGGGTCCGTTTGTCAGCTGTTGTGGGAAAACCTACATTCTAGTCAAGGTTGATTATGTGTCTAAGTGGGTTGAGGCCGCTGCTTTGCCCAACAATGAAGCGAGGAGTGTGGTGGCATTCTTGAAGAAGAACATATTTACAAGATGGGGGTTCGCATTTTTGCAACAAGGCTTTTGATATCGACCCTGATCATCCTCAAACATGCGGATTGTGAATGCTAACTAGATGGATTGGTCAAGAAAACTTGATGATCGGAATGTCTCCATACCGGTTAGTATTCGGCAAGGCGTGTCATCTTCCGGTGGAACTCGAGCATAAGGCCTTGTGAGCTTTGAAGAAGTTGAACCTTGAGCGGGATGTCACTGCTAACTTAAGGGTGGCGTAATAGAATGAGCTAGATGAATTCCGGTATCATGCTACACAAGCTCGTCCTTAAACACGGAGAAGATGAAGTACCTCCATGTCAAGTACATCCATAACAAGGAGCTTAAACGGATATTTCCGAGCAAGCTGAAGTCTAAATGGAGTCGCCCTTTTGGAGTGGTGAATGTAACCTCCTTTGGAGCTTTGGATTTGAAAAATAAGAATGATAAGGTGTTTAGAATCAAAGGGAACTGGGTTAAACACTATCTTCGCATGGTTGATGATTCGAAACGGTTCTTCATTTCAAATGATCGGTAATATGCATCGTAAGGCAAGCGCTTCTTGGGAGGCAATCCATGTGTTTTCTTCTTTTTGTGCTAATTAATTTTGAAGTGTATGTTGGAATAGGTGTGTATTGTTGTGCAAGAAAAATTGGCTAGATGTCACAAAAGTGCGAACCGCACCATAATTATGCAGACCGCACAATGACTCTGCGATCGCACAATTCAGTGTGCCATAACCGGAAGACCAAAAGTGCATGCTCGACGGTTGCACTCACTTTTGTACGAAACAGTAGAGTTCAATCAAAAGTCCAGGAAAAGAGTGTGGACCGCTCTCAAAATTGTGTGGCCGCACTTAACTTAAGCAAATATTCAACATTGGACAACAACTCAACACAATCCAAACTTGTAAACTCGTAAGGCCAAAATAATCACTCGTACACTGAACATAGGCCGACAAGGCCATACAATCACTCTTAGAGTGCATAAACGTTATAAGGCCAAGATAGGGCCCCGACATACCAAACAATACAAGTTTTTAAATCATACTAACCAAATAACCAACCCCGGAGCAAATGGGTCAACATCTTCGGGACCTGCGGGCATGAAATGCAGCGTCCCTAGGCAAAGCGACGCCAGTACAAATAATGTACTGAGTATGTAAGGAATGAAAATCGCTAAACAATAGAAATGGAGTAAAAGACTCAACATGTATATCTGAATAGGGCTTCCAATCATTTCATCTCGGTCTCTGTGGGCAAATCATGAACATATATACCAGCTGATCTGGTACCCAAAATTACTTAAAATACTACTCGCTCGAAACACTTTATGTACCCCACTATCATGGTCACCAGTCCATAAATACGGGGTATTTCAGCTCGGATCGTATCTTATCCCAAAATGTCAAACTTCGCCGAAACTCATTTTCTTTGATTCGCTTACCCTCTCATCTTCACGAATTGATTTGTCACTTGTTTGAAATAGCATAATACTTATAATCCCAAAATAAATCTCATTCCCGAACTTACATTGATAAACTTACGATGTAGCTTTTACGTACGAAAATACGGAATAACATCTCATTACTACATCAATTTACTTATGGTGTACTTCCACGTACGAAAACAAGGGGTGTAACATCATTACCCCCTTTAAAACATTCGTCCTCGAATTTAGACTGATGCACATATACAAAGCTTGATAAAATGTCCCTCTGGGCATCATTACGTATGCTGAAGTTCTTCGCTCGATACTTTGTTGAATTTACGAATATTGCTATACCTTATTTCATAGATCCTTTTATACATCCGTATGACTTTACTGCATAGGTCGTACTATACCAGAACTCTTACTTCGAGTCATCGTTCCAAATTCAAGGTTATTTTCTTTACTCATTAGTCTCTAACGCTTTCTCATTATTGTTCATCTTAAGAATTGATAGCATCCTAGGACAAATCTATTCAAGGACAAATCTATTCAAGCTCAAATCTACTCAAATCTTTGGAATCTCAAAGAGCGCCTTTAACAAGATCTCAAGTTTAAAAGTTGCAAAACAAGGTTATTGGACTTGGACTTCAGGAACGATCAAAGAAGTTATTAGTTGGGAGGAAGAGCTTAAGGATAAAGGATATGATTTACCTAGGTGTTATAATTACTTTATGGCCCAAATTTATGTCCAATAAGAGGTGGATTAGATTCCAAGAACGTCTTCTGAAGAAGGTCCAACTCAGGCGCTGTTGGACCAATTTAGCACCTAAAATGTGCCCAAACTTGCAGCCCATGAAGTCCTATACAAAGCCACGTTTCTATTGCATAAAAAGGACTTACTTGATGTCCAAGAATGGTACAATAGTCGTGCTACATGTTGAGTGCAAGTTGGTGCCAAGTTGCTTGCAAATTTCCTTCAAGATTTCCAAGATTCTATCCAAGATTGGTTAGGGACTTATTTCCATATATTATGGGACTATTTTATTGCTTTCCTAGTTAGTTAAGGTTACATTTTCCCTTTCCTATGATTATTGGAATTACTTTCCAAGATTGACTTGGCTTTTGTTTCCTAGTATTTTCTTTTTCCTAAGTTAGTTGGACTTGTTGTCCAAAGTAGTTTAGGAATTTATTTACTTGTTTTTACGGCATAATTTCGTGACCCCTGTATATAAAGGGGTGCATTCTTTGTTTTTAGACTTAGATTATTCAGATTATTATAAATAAAAATTGTGAAATTTTTCTTGCACTCTTGTGTGTGGCTACTCTTGGATTTATTCTTCAACCTTCAAGATTCAACTTAAGGTGGTAAGATTAAACCATTTTCGAAATCTTAGATCACTTCTAGGTATTCAAGAAAGGTGATAAGTTTAGGCTTATTGTTGTTCTTGTTATTCCAAAAGGGTCGGGTTTCACAATCTATCTCTTGTTTTTAAGTCTCTACCAAAGGTGATTAGTTCTTCGTTAGCTAATTGTTGTTGTTAGGATTCAACTTCAAGAATAGACTTCTTGAATTCAAGAAAGATCAATCTATCTTTAATTTCCGCCTTTTTTCGTTTCTTTATTTTCTTTTAGCTTCCGCACGTTTCTTGATTTTCTTTAGTAATTCTTGAATCCCTATCTTGTTGATAATTTTGATAATCTTGGGAGGTTCTTGATCAAAAAAAAAAACCGAAAAAAAAACGAAAAAAACCGAAATTCAGCCCCCCAAAAAAAAAAGAGTTCTTGTTCATTATTACTTTTCATAATTCAAGTATTATTTGGTTAAGAAAGGAAACAAGAAGAGGGGATCTAGTTCTTGAAGATTAAGGTAACTTCTTTCCTTATTCTTGTGGGTTTTGGGTTTCTTAAATTCTTTTCTTTTTTTCTTTTATCACCAACCAACTCCTATTCTTTCTAGGTTTGGTCCGCCACTTTGCTTTTCTTTTTCTAACTCCTTATTCTTATTACTACGGGTTGTGACTTGCTAGATTCATTAATAAATCTAAAGATTAACAACCAAGAGTCGCTTTGAGTGGAAAAAGGCAAGAGAGGTGAAAACATTAGAAGGAAAAAGCCAAATAGTAGTTATACATATTTCTTTTAATCTTTGTTCAAGATGTTTCAAACAGGTAGTTATGAAGAAAGGAGGCAAGCTATGACTCAACAATTTGAAAGGTCAAATGATAAAAACTAGGTCGGGAATCCAAACAAGAGTAAGAATTTGAGAAGTAAATGCGGAAGCAATAATAACAGGAATTGAACAACTAGAATTAAAGACACGAAATTAAGAGGATATAGGAAAGATTCAAGGAAAGAATTCCAAGATCTTTCAAGAACGCAAGTTCTATAGCCTTGACAAGATCAAAGTAACAACGTCTTGATTTATGAATGAAATCAAACGCCTTTACTTAAAAGCAAATCAAAACAATAGATTCGGATCTTGACCGCTTTACGA
>MU790120.1:3863-32845 GCA_026770625.1 Nicotiana glauca
AAAACGGTGACTTGGGACACCATAAATCTCCCAAGTGGCGACTCTGATTTCTTAAATAAAAACGAATCCCGTTTCGATTGTCCTTAAAATGGAAAAACTCCTTTATTACTATATCTCTTCCCGGGGTGAAGTAAAGGCCGATATCTTCTTCGGTAAAAAAGAGGTGTGAGAGTGGCGAGTTTGTGTGGATTACACTGACTTAAATAAAGCTTTTCCTAAAGATTCTTTTCCATTACGGCATATAGATTAACTAATCGATGCTAATGCAGGGCATGAATTGTTAAGTTTTTGAGGTGCATATTCAGGTTATAATCAGATAAAAATGGACCCTACAGATGAGGAAAAAACTTCATTTATAACAGACATGGGGACTTACGATTACAAAGTAATGCCATTTAGTCTCAAGAATTCTGGAGCCACATATCAAAGGCTGGTGACAAAAATATTTCAAGAACATCTAGGGAAAACCATGGAAGTCTATATAGATGATATGATGGTCAAGTCACAATAAGTTGGGGCTCATATTCAACACCTGTCTGATACATTTCAGATTCTTCGTAAATGTAACATGAAATTAAATCCTGAGAAACGTACATTTGGAGTTTCATCGGGTAAGTTATTGGGATTTCTTGTTTGTAACCGTGATATTGAAGTAAATCCCGCGCAGATCAAAGCTATTGAGGAAATTCCGGATACACTAACAAGTTAAAAGAAGTACAAAGATTGACAGGAAGAATAACTGCTTTGGGAAGGTTTATTTCCAAATCATCAGAATAATATTTCAGGTTCTTCTCAGCCCTAAAAAGCAAGATCAATTTGAATGGACTGAAGAATGTCAACAAGCGCTTAGAAACTTGAAAATATATTTTTCGAATCCACCGTTACTCGCGAAACCAAAAGATGGAGAAAAATTACTCATCTACCTTGTTATTTAAGAAGTGGCGGTAAGTGCAGTGTTAGTTCGAGAAGACCAAGGTAAACAATTTCCGATTTATTATGTTAGCAAGTCATTATTAGATGCTGAGACTCGGTATCCTTATCTAGAAAAACTTGCACTTACAATAATTATAGCATCTAGGAAGTTAAGACCTTATTTTCAATGTCATCCCATCTCTGTAGTAACTGTCTACCCCTTACTTAATATATTGCATAAACAAGAGTTATCGGGTAGATTAGCCAAGTGGGCCATAGAGTTGAGTGAATATGACATTACATATCAACCTAGAACTGCAATAAAGTCATAAGTTTTAACAGATTTTATGGCAGATTTTAGTCAACGGATACAATTAGAAGCAGAAAAAGAACTGCAAGTATTTAATAGGTCTAATCCAGGTACTTAGACCTTATTCACAGATGGTTCATCGAATGTAAAAGGGGCAGGTCTAGGTATTGTTTTGGTACCACACACGAGAGAAACCATATGATAAGCCATAAAATGTCACCCTATTACTAGCAATGAGGAAGAATATGAGTCTGTGATTGCAGGTTTAGAACTAGCACGAGAGCTTGGTATAGAACATGTCGTAATCAAAAGTGATTCACAACTCATAGTTAATCAAATGTTAGGGACTTATACAGTCAGAGAGACAAGGATGCAACAATACCTGGAAAAGGCACGGGATTTAGTCAGGCAATTTCAAACTTGGAAAGTCTTGCAAATACCAAGAGAGGAAAATGCCAAGGCAGGCGGCCTGGCTAATCTTACGTCTGCTGCAGAAGTAAGAAATGAAGAAAATGCTTCTGTGATTCATTTATTTTCATTCAGTACTTGATCAAGACAAAAATGAGGTAAATTTCAATAATCTAACTTGGGATTGGCGAAACGTGATTGTCAATTTTTTGCAGTATGTAATTTCACCTGAAGGTAAGAAAAAGACTCAAGCACTACGCAAAAAAGCTGCTCGATATTGTTTAAAGCAAAGCAAACTTTATTGTAAAATGTTCGGTGGTCCTTTAGCAAGATGCCTCGGTCCTTTTCAAACAGAGTATGTGGTGAGAGAAATACACGAGGGACATTGTGGAAATCACACGGGAGGAAGATCTTTAGTAAAAACCATGATTAGAGCAGTTATTCTTGGCCAAAAATGGAAGAAGACGCGGAAATTTTTGTGGCTAAATGTGACAGGTGTCAAAGATACGGTAACAACATGCATCGAACTGCTGAATTATTATATCTGGTCATTGAAACATGGCCTTTTATGAAGTGGGGGAAGGATATCATGGTTCCACTACCGCAAGCCAAAGGCAAGGTAAGATTTTTATTAGTGCTCACTGATTATTTTACTAAGTGGGTAGAAGCAGGAGCTTTTAAATAGGTACGAGAAAAAGAGGTCACATACTTCATCTGGCGAAATATCATATGCCGGTTCGAAGTACCGAAGGAAATCGTATGTGATAATGGCCCGCAATTTATAGGCGCATAAACCACAGAATTTTTCCAAAGTTGGCAAATTAAAAGGATTACCTCAACTCCTTACCATCCGATGGGTAATGGACAAGCTGAATCAACAAATAAAGTCATTATCAACAACTTCAAGAAAAGATTAGAGGAATCTAAAGGCAATTGGCCAGAGGTGTTACCTAGGGTCTTGTGGGCTTATCGAACAATGGCAAAAACAAGTACGGGGGAAACGCCGTTCTCACTTGTATATGGAGCTGAAGCTTTAATTCCTGTCGAGATAGAAGAACCAAGTACGAGATATACTCAAGCTACTGAGGAATCAAACGAAGAAGAGATGCGGTTAAACCTAGATTTACTTGAAGAAAGGAGGGAAGTTGCGTCAATAAGGATGACAGCACAAAAACAAGTTATGGAGCGGTACTATAACCGAAAAGCTCGTCTCAGATACTTCAAGATTGAGGACTTTGTACTCAAGAAAATTTTCCAATCCATGATAGCAGCTAATGCAGGAAAGTTAAGTCCAACTTGGGAAGGACCTTATAAGATTCATGGTATTGCAGGAAAAGGAGCATACAAGCTTGAAACATTGGATGACAAGATTCTACCTTCAAATTTGAATGTTGTTCATATGAAGATATACTATTTCTAAGAAAAAGAAATACCCATGGGCAGGTATCCCCATTAACATTTTTTATTTTTGAATTATTAAAGTTTTACTAATGATTTTAGATGATAGGAAAAAAGCTAGCCCGCACTATATGATGAATTATGACCTGAAAGACACGCGAAAAGAACATAATTCTCGGTCTAGGGTTACAACTATTTTAATAGAAATTTAAAAGAGTTAAGCAGTCTTTATCTAAAATCGTACCTCCGAGTCCCGTATGTTTTTCCTTTTCAGGAAAAGGACCGCATGGAAGGAATAATCAAGTGCTCGAGATTTCATACTTCAAAGCTCAAACACTTGGGGGACTATATAATATATATATGATATATGTATAAAGAAGGCAAAGAAGACTGAAAACAACTAAAATCCAAGTCAAGCCCAAAAGTCTACTCATCAAATATCAAGTTCAGAGCAAAGTCATGAGCCAATAATACAAGCCAACCAAAAAACCTTCATATAGATTTCAAAATCTTACCATGTTTAGGTTAAAGGCAGCATTTAGCCAAGGGTCATAAAGAAAACCTTGGATTTTCTTTTTGCAAATTTGTTGTAGATAAAACAGTTACGGAAAAGTAATAGAAGATATATAAATACATGTAAGATGTTATTTATACTTGTCAAAGTTCAAATGAAAACTTTATCAAAGTTATTTCAAGAAACATGTAGATTCCTATTTCTTTTTTTGTATATTTACACCACTATGAAGTTGAGACGTCTTCTTCATTAAGTGTCGTATATAAAAGGGACCTATTTTATAAATTCATGTTTGATTCAAAGATCCATGAAGTTAACAAAGCATTTAAAAAAAATACAAAAAGGGTAAGACAAAAACCCACGAATTAAATAGCAAGACCTTGAATATAAAGGCAAAAAAGAGTATAACAGAAGCACAAGATAATTAAGTTGAAACAAAAACTTTATAATATTATGTTTAGACTAAGTATGAACTTAGTCATAAACTGATTGTCATTTTTTACAAAATGCCCCGAAAAGACCTGGGGACTTGTCATTTCCAAAAACTTAACTCCCAAATGGGACCAGAGGTAAAACCACAAATTCCACCAAGAAAGAAAAAAAAGGAGTCAAACTTCATAAACTTTCACTGTGGGGCAGAAGAAGAGTCTAAAGAGGCATCATCAGCAACAAAAGGCTCGAGATGATCTGAAGGAGCTGGGACATCCACTGCACCTATATCAGCTACGACAAGCTCAGGAGTATCACCCATGAGATAAAGAAAGCTTTGGCATTGCTGAGTTTTCTCAATGGTTTCCTTTATATTAGCTAACTCATCATCCAAATTAAAACCCTCTTGGATAGACTCCAAAAGGGTATCATGGCGTGTGTTTAAAATAGCCCAACTCACTTCAATAATAGTTTTTTCCTAAAGAGCCTCATAATCTCTTTTCCACTGGTCAATCTTATTCTTGAGCTCTTCCTTCTCGGCCAAAGCAACATCATAAGAAGATCGCAAAGAGGCAAGTTAAATTTCTAAAAATCTGACCTTATCAGAAGACACACGAAGATCTTCTTGGGTTTAGGTGAGTGTCTGAACAACTTCACCTGCATAAACTTCTTTTTCGTTCAGCAATGCCTCAATCCTCTAATCTCTTTGCTGGCTTTGGAGAGTTGCATAGAAAATGATGTCTCAAAAAGATTTTTATCCTTGCCAGCCTGATTGGAAGAAGCTTTTTCAATCGCTAACTCTGAAATCAAGACCTTCAACTGCTGCTCTAAGGTACACTTACTTTCTTCTAACACTTCCATCTCAAGATAAAGACTTTCATATTGTTCTTTCCAATTGTCTGCTAATCATGCATTAACTGCTCCGTATGAGAAACCCTCTTCATCATCTTTGTACCAATAAATTTGATCTAAAAAAGGGTAATAACCTTAGTAAAAGGAGAATGGAATAAAGCGTAAAAAGAATCAAATACCTTCAGTGATGATTGCACTATATCATTTATCCAAGTTAAAGAACTATGACTTTCTAGCTTGGAATTTTTGACTGGACCAATCAAGGGTTTCGATCATACGTCAGCCCGACCTGACTTTTTCAAAAGATTACCATCGGGCAAGGACCTCAATGGTAATCTGCTTCATCCCTCCACTTTCGCTTGAAGAACCAACCTTAGTACGAGGAATGGTAGTATTGGGGACTGTAGAAGAAGTCATAACAGCTTGGGACGGAGTAGAAACAGTAGCAGTGACAACTGGCAAAGAACGCACCACAGGAATAGACATGGTAAAGAGGCAATGGGTACTTCATCAAAAACTAAATCCAAATTTTAACTTTCAAACCCACAAGAAAAAAGTTGTTCATCAGAGTCACGAGCTACCGCAGGAATATCATCGTCAAAACTCACCAAGATAGCTTCGACAGGCTCGGTCATGGGAACAGAATGGGGAGGAGTCACTTCATCCTCTGAAAGAATACGTCTTCTGGCTCGCGTACTTTTAACCAACGAACTTCCATCCTGTTCCTCTTTCTCCTCAGAATCCTGGGTCGCATCAACCTTTCTTTTCGATGAAGAACTCAAGATTATCTCGTGAGCTCTTTCCAAAGAAACTCTGGAAGCCGCAATTGCATCAGCACTTACACCACGTATGGGAAACCCTGATAAAAAGAAGGGTCAAATAAACTCTAAAGGAAAGATAAACAAAAATATGAAAGGGGGAGGGGGTAAAATATTTACCATGAGTTTTAACCTTCCAACCAATCTGTGTGAAAGGTTTTTCCAAGATCTGCCTTCCATTGGCGCAACAATCAATAATTTCTCTACCCAACCACAAAAATTGGGAATATCATCAATAGTTCCCATGGTTGCTGAAAAAAAAAGAGAAAGTTAAACAACAATGGGAAAAATAAACCCCTTCAAAATAAAAAAGTAAAAAAAAAGAGAAAGTTGTAAAAGTAAAACTTACGTGCAAAATTTCACTTTTCAGGGAATGGTATATTTTCTTCACCTACTAAACCTATAGTAGGGGAAACAACAAATCTGACATACCAGCCACGGTCATTGTCATCTTCAAGGCTAACTAGTACTCTCTTACTCCTTGCCACTAAAGTAAATATCCCATGTCGGAAAAGCTTAGGGGAGTAGAGGTGGATCAATTGAAAGAAAGTAAAAGGCAAATTAGCCAACCTTGCTAAGTGCCTTAGACAAGCAACAACCCTCCACACAATGGGGCCAATTTGTCCTGGACAAACATCGAAAAAACGATAGAACTTAATGATAACAGGATCAATGGGAGGTTTAAAATTCAGTATAAAGGGATATGTATACACAAAAGAAAATCCGGTCATGTAAGATGTAATTTTGTGGTTTGCATTAAGAAATATGATAGGGAAGTCAGGTCTCCAATGGAAATCCCTACGACAACAAAGATTAAACCTTCGGTAATCTGAGGAGGGTAAATATCAGCACGATCCAAAGAAGACATAGAAGAAACTTGATTCCTAATCGATTCTCTATCAGAGTAAAAAAAAATATTTCAGAAGGGACAATTTCATCTACTAAAGGTTCATGAACTGGTTCACTAGAGTCTTTACTTCTAGAAGAAGATCCATTTGAAATAGAACCCCTAGTTCTAGAAGGAGAGGTGGAACTCGCTGGAGGTAAAGAAATACCTTGTATAGATGAAGACCCTAAACTACGCAATATTCCCATTCTTCTGCTTCCAACAAGAGGAAGTGAAAGTTTATCAACAAAAGGGACTCTTCGGGGATTATAGTTTGAAGAAGACATGGATGTACGAGGAAGAAAACAAGAATGAATATTCTAAGATAGGTAACTTTTCATGAGAAAGACGAAGACAAAAGTTATATTGATGCTCAGAAGCAACCGTCAAAGAAAAGGTGTAATGATGGAAACGTCATGATAGAAACTATCACTTTGTAATTGATGAAGCCGCAAAACAGCCCTAAAAGACGTTGAAGAGTTGCATATCCAATTAGAAGATGTCGCGTGTCATGAGCATTAAATAGAAGTGACATATGAAGCGTCAGTTCTGGATAAGGTATAATGGCGGCAAAAATTCCCGCTTTAATGAGATCCTCTTCCCAAATATTCTATTGTTGAATAAATGGCAAGTATGAGGGATATCTATATTGGAAAAAATCAAGTTAGTATATTAAATTAATTATGTGATTATATGTCATGACACGTAGGTCATTAGAAGAATGACAGTTGGCAAAGAATAGTTGAAGAGGAACGAGCTTTAACAGACACGGGCAAAGATTCAAAAAAACCAGAAGGAATGTAAGCTCGAACCTCTTCATAATTTGAAGAAGCATCGGAGGAATGAACCTAGATAGAAAAAAATTATAGATACGTATTATTGGTAGTTAATGAGCATTAATTACGGGAGACGTTATAGAATCTGTACTGAACAACTATGATTGCCAATTATAACGTTACATTAAATGTCATTAATTTCCCATAATGACTCCATTATGGGAGGAAAAAAATGTATCACTTAGAAATAGCTATAAAAGGTGAGGAATAAATATTTGTAATGACACGAAATACTATTGGAATACATTGATTAATTTGCTTTCTATCCAACTATCGTTTATATCAATTATTCTTATTTTTATTTGATTATCAGTAACCCAAGTTCTTCTAATAGCAAGCTTTGATCGGAATTCCTATTTTTTGGCTATATATATATATATACACACACACACTAACTATATGTTATATATAAAATTATACAAATTTTATATATTTTTTCGACTACCGAATATAAATGATTTCTTGCGCGGGCTAAAGTGATAATACCCCATTCTAATGTGACCCATGTTAGAGATGTTTGATGTCCTTTGTTCTCCTTTTAATTGTAGGCCCAAGTATGTATCCCCGTCATAGTATAGAAATGATATGGGCTCTTTTCAAATCAGTGATGTGTTGGGCTACAATCCAATTGACACAAAAGGGAAAGATCTTGGCGAAAGAAATAAAAAATAACCAGATTTATAATTAGTAATTGAAAAATAGTTACAGTTTTAAAAGTAATCAAAATTTATTCACTTTTTCATATAAAAATAAAATCTGAACAAAAACACCTTTAAAAATGCAGAAATATTCTAGCATAATATGCTGGAGTTCGAATTTTTTACATATGAGCTTCAAACATAATGATAGATATGATTTTAATGATGACAATATTATATTTGCTCTTTGTATAGGAACTCTTGGACAGCATTCTAGATTGGCGAAACCAATCAGCAATGATCAAGGAATGTATGGATTGATATACAAGATTGACGGAATCCATCAGAGGACATCAAGGAAAAGAGACGGGATTAAAGGAAGAAGAAATCAATCAGATGATACTGACGGGATCAATCAAGGCTAAACTAAAGGAATCAAATAAATCAAGTATATTAAATATCCTTCCGAATATTCAATCAAGTGTTTAAATATGTGAGGATCAAGATTTCGGGCTCACGCACAAGGAAAATCTTCACAGCCTCACGTTCAAAAGAGTCGTTGCATAATAGCTTTATTCTTGGAAAGAATCAATCTCTTTCCAATGATCAAATCTCTTGGGTTGGAAAATCTTTCCAGAATTCAAGCCTCTCTCAAAGTATTTAAACTTGTAATCACACCTTAGCACACATACTTTGATCGAACCAAATATCCTCTCTTTGTTCTACTGCAAAACAAACATTGTAGTTATACTAAGAACTGTTGTGTAACAAGTTAGAGGAGAAAGAGAGAACAACACTGGTGAGGCATTGTATCAAAATAGACGAGTGATATAAGAACTAAGAGGTCGGTGTAGATTACACCATTCTCCCTGTACTCGAAAAAACTCATTCACAGAAAAGAACTCACTTGCAACCCAAGGGGACTGGACTAGAATTCATATTGAATTCGAACTAGTATAAAAATTTTTGTGTCTTTAATTCCTGCATTTACTTTCAGCATCTTATATTCTGTTGTTACTGCTGTCAACTTATTACATTTAGTCGACTAATTGAAAAAATAGTCAACTAATAGCAATTAAGTTTAAAAATAAATAATTTACCCCACTCTCTTTTACTTTCCATTGGCATCAGAGGCCAACTCACATTTTTATTTTGCTTAATAGCTCGTGAGAGAAGATCATGGCAAATCAAGTTATCATAGGAGCACTCTTCCAGGAAGGAACTTCGCAAGTAAGGCCACCATACTTCAATGGACAATATTTCTCCCATTGGAAAGTGCATATGGAGATATATGCAAAGGCATATGATGTTAAAGTTTGGAGATTCTTATCCTCTGCCAGCTGCTGCCCAACCGCTTGCTGATCCTGAAGATATAGATTCATATACAAACGAGCAAATGGCAGTGGTACAAGTCAAAAATAAGGCGAGAAACTTGCTGTATAATGCTATAAGTGGTGAAGAGTATGAGAAAATCTCTAGTTGTGACACAACCAAAGAGATGCGGGACATGCTTAAGGTCACATACTAAGGAACCAGCAAGGTAAAGGAAACACATATCAACATATTGGTTCATGCTTACGAACTCTTCCAAATGAAAGAAGGAGAGTTTATCGAAGAGATGTTTGCCAAATTCAGCAAAATAATTTGCGATCTAAAAGACTTCGGCAAACCATATACAAGTGGTGATCAAATTAGAAAAATTCTCAGAAGCCTACAAACTACTTGGCAGACCAAAGTAGTCATACTTGAATCTCAGGATCTAGATAAGTTATCTTATGATGAACTGCGGGGAGAATTCATAGCCTTTGAAAAGATACATCTTAAGAAAATAAATCAAGAAGAAAAAAAGAAAACACTCGCATTCAAGGCCACAACTGAAATAGCTGAAAATGATATCGATGATAATCCTGAAGCCCTTCAAGAGGAAATTGCTATGATGTCAAGAAACATGGATGGTTTAATGAGAAGATTCAGGAATACGAGGAGAGGAAGGATTCCATCTAGGCGATCCAAGCAATACAACGAACAGGACAAGAATGATGGAAAATGCTATAAGTGTAGAAGATTTGAACACATTCAAGCTGAGTGCCCATATCTAAGAAGGAAAATTTCTAGAGGATTTAACAAGAACAAATCATTTGGAAGTTGGAGTGATGAAGACAGTTCATAACACGGAGAAATAGCAAATCTTTGTCTCATGAAAATTCTAGAAAATGAGATGAACAAATCTTCATGATGCCAGACAGACGAGGACACTTCAGATGACGAATGCAAAGACAACAATGAGAACTATTTGATGGCACGAGGTGAAGCAAGTGAGGTAAGATCTTATAATTGTGAAAGATGCAATAAAATGCAGGATATTCTTGATTTACTTTAAAAGAGTCTCAAAAAATGATGAATGATCTTAAGAGACTCAATAAAGAAGTAAAAGACTGGAAGTTCAAACATAAAGTATGTGAAATTGAAAAAGAAGTACTTTAAGAAGAGTTTGAGGAATTGCAAATGCAACTCAATGGCATACGCAAATCCATCAGTCATAGTTCTGTCAGGTCAAACCAGGCGACTTACAAGTCAACTGGAAAAGGACCAGTTAGAACAGAGTCCACTAGTACTAACACTAATGAAAGACCTAAAAATGGGTCAAGAGTTACATGTCACTATTACAATAAAAGTGGAAATAAATATTCTTTTTGTTGCTTTTGTAAAGCAAATATTTCAGGATGGATTTGGAAACCCAAAAATAATTCTGAACCTAGTAATAGTAATCCTCCAGGACCCAAGCAAGCTTAGGTACCTAAAAGAAAGTAATCACTATGTTTTGTAGGAACACCACAAGAGAGGCCGCAAAGGTAAATGGTATTTGGATAGTGCATGTTCCAGTCACATGACATTTGATAAAAACCTATTCAAAGAAGTTACAAAAATTGATGGAGGAAGCGTTAAGTTTGGAGATGACTCAAAAGGAAGACAATCGGCATTGGAACTATTCCTTTCAATAACAATTGCGATATTACTGAAGTTTATCTCGTCGATGAACTTAACTACAATCTCCTGAGTATATGTCATCTATGTGACTCAGGATAAGAGGTAAATTTTAAGAAAACAGGTTGTGCTATTGAAGATGAGATAGGTAAAATAATCCTCCTAGGTAAAAGGTATGGAACTGTTAATATTCTTGATGGTTTTGGAAATATAGATGGTCACATCTGTTTAACATCCATGTCTGATGATCTATGGTTATGGCATAGGAAACATGGTCATGCAAGCATGTATTTTATTGAAAAACTGTCCAAGCACGAGTTGGTTATTGGTCGACCCAAACTGAATTTTTCTAGAACTCATATCTGTGATGCCTGTCAAATAGGAAAACAAACTAGAAACTCTTTCAAAAATAAATATATTGTATCTACTTCTAAACCTTTGCAATTACTTCACATAGATTTATTTGGGCCTACTAGAACTGCCAGTATCGGAGGAAAAAGATATGTTTTTGTTATTATTGATGATTATTCACGTTTCATTTGGGTGATTTTCTTATCCCATAAAGGTGAAGCATTGAAAATTTTTGAGATCTTCTGCAAAATGGTTGAAAGAGAAAAGGGATATCTGATTGCAACAATCTAGAGTGATCATGGAGGAGAATTTGAAAGCAGAGCATTAGAGGACTTCTATAATGATCAGGGATATACTCATAGCTTCTATGCACCACAATCACCTCAACAAAATAGAATTGTTGAAAGGAAAAATAGAACCCTCCAAGACATGGCAAGAACCATGTTACTAGATCATTCACTGCCAAATCATTTTTGGGCAAAAGATGTAAGTACAACATGTCATATTCTCAACCGATGTCTCATAAGGCCCATTTTGAAGAAGACTCCTTATGAACTATGGAAAGGTAAAGATCCTAATATCAGCTAATTTCATCCCTTCGGAAGTAAGTGTTTTATTCACAATAATGATAAGGACAATCTTGAAAATTTTGATCCAATAAGTGATGAAGGTATTTTTCTGGTCTACTCATTAAAAGTAGATCTTTTAGAGTCTATAATAAACGCATACAATGTGTGGAAGAATCTGTACATGTTATATTTGATGAAAATAACCCCTCGGCCGAGAAAGGAATTACTACAGGTGATAAAGATCAACCTCAAGAAATTCAGGTGAAAAGTAAAACTCAAAAGTCGACAGTTTCATCTGATGCTACGTTATAGTCAACTACTGAAATCAACAACATTGTACGAGATCATTCAAAGGAGTCAACTACTCATACAATTCGTCCAAATGAATGGAGAAATGAACATTAATATCCTCAAAGATTCATCATAGGGGATCTAAATGAAGGAATGAAAACTAGGGGTGCTCTAAAAAAAAAGCAAACATAGCAATAATCTCTCAGGTTGAACCAAAGAAGATAGAGGAAGATCTAAAAGACTCAAGTTGGATATAAGCAATGCAGGAAGAGCTAGATCAATTTGGCAAAAATCAAGTATGGCAACTGATACCCAAACCTGAAAATGTTTTTGTAATTGGAAAAAAGTGGGTTTTTAGAAATAAATGAATGTGGATGGAAAGGTTGTACGGAATAAAGCCAGATTAGGTTCTCAAGGATATTCACAACGGGAAGGAGTCGACTATGACGAAGCTTTTGCTCTAGTAGCTCGACTGGATTCTACATGAATCCTTCTATCATATGCATCGTTTAAGGGATTCATATTGTTTCAATTGGACGCCAAAAGTGCTTTCTTGAATGGTTTTATTAAAGAAGAAGTGTACGTGAAGCAACCTCCTGTGTTTGTATATTCAAATTTTCCTACCATGTATATAAGCTAACCAAAGCACTGTATGGACTAAAGCAAGCTCCACGAGAATGGTATGATAGACTTAGTTCATTTCTTATTGATCATGGTTTTAAAAGAGGTAAAGTAGACACTACTCTTTTTATTAAAAGATCATCAGAAGGTAATCTCATTATTTAGATTTATATTGATGATATTATATTTGGTAGTGCTAACCCTCTTATGTGCAAAGAATTCTCAAATCTTATACAAAGTGAATTTGAAATGAGCATGATGGGAAAGCTAACATTTTTCCTTGGACTTCAAATCCAACAATCTGAAGAAGGAATGTTTATATCAGACCAAATACACAAAGAAACTGATTCAAAAATTTGACATGAGCAATGCTAAAGCCATTGGCACACCAATGAGTCCTTCAACGAGTCTCGACAAAGATGAATATGGAATCCCTGTTGATGAAGCTAAGTATTTTGGAATGATTAACTCACTTCTTTATCTGACTATCATTCGACCAGATATTATGTTTAGTGTCTGTAAATGTGCCAGGTTTTAGTCAGCTCCTAAGGAATCACATTTGACTGCAGTAAAGAGAATTATTCGACAACTTATTGGAACCGTCCCTCATGGACTATGGTATCCTTGCTCTAACTCTTTTAAATTAGAAAGTTTTTCAGATGCTGATCTTGCAGGTGATAAGGAAGATAGAAAAAGCACAAGTGGTACATATCAATTACTTGGAAAAGCATTGATATCCTAGAACAGTAGAAAAACAAGCATCAATGGCATTATCTACTGCTGAAGCTGGATACATTGCTATTGGAAAATGTTGTGCACAATTATTATGTATGTCGCATCAACTTGGTGACTATGAACTTTCTTTTAAACCAATGTCAATTTTCTATGATAATTCTAGTGCTATATGTCTCTCTAAAAATCATGTTCATCATTCTATGGCAAATCATATAGATATCAAGCATCACTTCATTAGAGATAAGGGTAATATAGAAATATCTTTTATTGGAATCGCTGATCAATTAGCGGCTATTTTTACCAAGCCTTTGTTACAAGAGAGATTTTGTTCACTAGGAAAATGACTTGGCATTATTTGCATTAATAGTTAAAACTAGGACCTGTGTGCCATTATTTAATTTTGCATGTAAAATATTCCATATATGTTTCTTACTCATTAATTACGCCTCATTTTTCCCTCCTTTTTCCTCTCTTTTCACATCAGTTACAAAGTTCAAAGAAGGAAAACCAATCATCGCAGCTGATCAACTGATGCCTTTTCCTTTTCTGTACTCAACCGTCAGAAAACCCTTTTTTATGTTGAACTCTCTTTTCAATATCCATCGTCTCTATCGGCTTCAAACCCTTTTCCGAAATCTTTCTCAGCCACCAACCTCCTACAACGGCTAAACAATCCAAAAATCCCTCTGCCTCCACTAGAAAGACCACCCGCTCAAGGGTAAAACCCCCTTCTAAGCCCCCTGAACAAGTAGACCTAAGGTCCGATCAATCTGAGGGGTTTGCCTCTTCTCAGGCGAACTTCTCTGATTATTCTCAACCCTTAGGAGAAAAAGCCCTGGGTAAAAGACCCATGGAAGAACCCCCTGTCTCCTTCACTCCAAAGACATCAAAAGTCAACCTTTCCAGTTCTCTTGAGTCCGAACTCAATTTCTGGGATTCTCTAAATAGGTACTTCTTTCTTGCCCTAAAAGACAAGCCTATTGTTCATGAGAGGGTAGTCGACCTTGATGACGCGGAAGCCCTAAATTGTAATGTAAAGGAGCTTTTCGTTTATCAAGTGTGGTCGAATTTCTTCTCTGTTCCTCCGCCTAAAGTCTATGAACACCTAGTAAGAATGTTCTATGCTAATCTTATTCTAGTAGGTCTGATAAATTGGAGTCCTTAGTACTAGAAAAGTGTATTGTTCTTGACTGTGCCATATTTGATTCGATTTTTCAGTAAAAGTTTTCTGTTTCCCTATTCTCTTTAAAAATTCTTGGCCCGATGATTTGAAATTTCCTTTGATCAAGCCAAAATATGTATTGCTGAATGTCCATCTGAATCCCTTCCAAACCAGCTAGTCCTAATGATGTTAGTTCTGAAACTCGTGTCCTAGCCTACATTGTAGCAACCACTATGCTTCCTCGTATTGGCTATTTTTCCACCTTTTCTCTACGAGACACTTTTCTAGTCTATTGCCTTGTGACCAAACTCAAAATCAAACTGTCCTCCTGGGTCATCAATTTTATGATTGAAAGTGCAGAAGATCCCACTAGTCTACCCTATGGAATGGCCATCACTCACATTCTGGAAGCTCACAATATTTCCATCTCTGCATACTTCTTACCTCTGTCCCAAAATCGTACAACTCAGAGCCTTTGCAAGTATGGGGTATGTGTGTGTGAAGGGTTCATGGGTCAAGAAACAAGAAGGAGATGTTAAGACTGCTCATACAGACTCCAAGCCTAAGCCTTCTGTTTCCTATCCTAGCCATAGTGACTCTGACCTTGCTGAGAAACTTAGTGCGATTGGCAATCAGCTCTCTGCAATCAAAGATTTTCTCATTGCCACTCAATCCACTGTTGGTACCATTTATGCTATCTCTAAAGAGATAGGGTATGATGTCTCCAAGATACGGGTTGCAGTTCTTAGAGTAACGGAAAACGTTGTCAAAGCATTCAAGGAAGTTCATGACAGGCTTGATGGAATGAGTGTCTCAGCCAACGTCAGCTTTGATCGACTGAAGAAGGCCATCTACAACACTTTTACCTATTTTCTGCGTCGTTAATGTGGAAGTTTAAGACAATATTTTTTGTTGTGCTGCTTTTGGACTAAGATATCAGTTTGTGGATTTTTTTTCTTTCTTTTGTTATGTTAAAACTCTGCAAGTACACTCTGCTATGAATTTTGTTTCTCCATGCCGTGTTTTTATTCCCTCTTTGCTGATGTCAAAAAGGGGGAGAAATGATATATGTATTTGTACGGGTACATAATAAGTCAACTATGGCACTCCTTGAGGAGGAGTCACAGAACGTGACAGATCCTGAAGAAGTCGACTACATGCGCCTCAAACTACTTAGTACAAGACAAAGTTAACCGAGGAGGAGCAAACTACAGGGAAGTCAACTGATGTTTACACATATATTATTTTTTAATCATCAAAAAATGGGAGATTGTTAGATCTAATTTTAATGATGACAATAATATATTTGCTCTTTGTATAGAAACTCTTAGACAACATTCTAGATTGGCGAAATAAATCATCAATGATCAAGGAATGTATAAATTGATATACATGATTGGCGGAATCCATCAGAGGACATCAAGGAAAAGAGACGCGATTAAAGGAAGAAGAAGTCAATCAGAGGATACTGACGAGATCAATCAAGGCTAAACTAAAGGAATCAAATAAATCAAGTATATTGAAGATCCTGCGGAATATTCAATCAAGCGTCTAAATATGGGAGGATCAAGATTCCAGGCTCACGCACAAGGAAAATTTTCACAGCCACTCGTTCAAAAGAGCCGTTGCAGAATAGATTTATTCTTGGAAAAAATCAATCTTTTTCCAAGGATCAAATCTCTTGGGTTGGCAAATCTTTCCAAAATTCAAGTCTCTCTCAAAGTATTTAAACTTGTAATCACACCTTAGCACACATACTTTGATCGAACCAAACACCCTCTCTTTGTTCTACTGTAAACAAACATAGCAGTTCTAATAAGACCTGATGTATAACAAGTTAGAGAAGAAAGAGAGAACAACACTGGTGAGATATTGTATCAAAAGAGACAAGTGATATAGGAATTGAGCTATCGGTATAGATTACACCATTCTCCTTGTACTCAAACAAACTCATTCATCGAAAAGAACTCCCTTGCAACCCAATGTGATCGGACTAGGATTCATATTGAATCCGAACCAGTATAAAAATTCCGGTGTCTTTAATTCCTGCATTTTCTTTCAGCATCTTATATTCTGTTGTTACTACTGTCAACTTATTACATCTAGTAGACTAATTGAAAAACTAGTCAACTAATAGCAATTAAGTTAAAAAAAAATAAACAATTCACCTCCCCCCACCTTGTACTTTCACATAATGTGTCGAAATTTCATAATGTGCTGGAGTTCCAACATAATATAGGGGAATTTATATGCAGGATCTCCATAATCCACCATATTATGCTACAACTTTCCGTGTGCTGGAGTTCCAATATAATATGCGGGAAGTTTATACGCAAGAGCTCCATAATCCCATACATTATGCTAGAACTTTCTGTGTTTCAGCAAAACAGTGACTATTTTTCAATGATTTTACAAACGTTGATTATTTTTCTATTACCAATCCGAAAACTGACTAGCTCGTGTTATTTTCACAAGATCTCGGGTGTCTTCTCCTTACTGCCTTTAGGGCTTAGCACTTAATTCTTATTATTATCATTGAATATTATAATGATTATATTACTTTCGTCTACCAAGAAGACTGTAATGAATATCCACAACCAAATACCCAATTAACAGATTAATATATTTTTAATGAGAATAAAGAAATTGCACTGAAAAGTGACAGTAACTAAGGATAGTAACAGAAAGAAAGGGGATGAGAAGACAGATTCATAAAGAGAAATAGACGAGGGAGAGAGACCGGGAGGGAGAAGTTTTCCAGATAACAATTAGCATAAGCGTACACTTGCACGAACAGATTATTATAGTAATTGTATTCCCTCTTGTCAATTCATTGACACATGTACCTCAACATGGGTCCCAATTGTAGTCTAATAACCTCTCTTTGGGCTGGTTAATATTCTGACTCACGCGAAACCAATTCCCAAGCCTAATTCATTTGGTTTGGTCTACCTTGTTCATAACAAAGACAAGTCTCACAGATTGAAGAAATTGGAGAGAGTCAAAGTTCTCGTTAATAAGAGGGCTATATCCACTTTGTCGTTTTTATTTGGTCGGAATTTTCAGTTTATGCTAGCAAGATTATCGATTACGCCAAAGATTTGAAATTTGCCAGTCAGGTTAATTAATAAAGTTGTAACGTATTGATGTATCACTTAAAAAATAATCGTCTACACAATTCAACCTTCAATTTTGTAACGGTATCTGTAATTAGATCAGTCCACAATGTGCCTTTTGTTTTAATTTTGTTTGCTCTGAACTATTCCAGTGACTTAAATGCTCGTGTTTGAATATTGTCGATTTCAAAAGTTAATCTTCTCATTTTAATAAGAGCATAATTGACCCAAATAGCCGCCACCCAATCGATGAAAGCCTGAAACTTAAAATAGTCCATGAAGATATAATATATGCATAATTTATGTAATATGCGTGTATAATTATGTATAATAAATATATAATTTATGTATATGAATAGAAAAAGTAGATAAGGAATATGATCGGCTATTTGAGTAAAGATCCGGGTTATTGGACGGGCCAGAAATGAATTTGTACAGTCTAACTTGTTGGTCCAAGATGGCTTTTTGGGCTCAAGATGGCCCATCATCTGATCAATAGACGTGCAACTACCTCCCGCCAAAGTGTACAGAGTTTGAAAATGGTGGTCTGAGTGTTTAGACCAATGGTAGTAGGAGATTTCAAAATGCGCTTCAGAAGATTGCACAGCATTTGTTCGCGTTCCCTGCTAAACGAAGCGGCGAGTCATCTCAGAGCAGAATTACCACGCAGAAAAAGTCCCAAGTTACCCGGCTGTAAACCACCGGCAAAGGCAGAAAAAGTCAGTAGCTCGGACATAGTGCAATGGAACAGGACCATCACCCAACACATGCGACAAGGAGAATGCGATTCCGCACTGCGCTTATTTAATTCCATGCCTGCCAAGTCCTGTGTATCCTGGAATGCAATGATATCTGGGTACTTGTCGAACGGCAGATTGGGCCTCGCGCAGCAGTTGTTTGATGAAATGCCTCAAAGAGACTTGGTATCCTGGAACATTATGCTTAGTGGGTATATCAAGAGTAAGAATTTTGGGGCAGCTAAGATGTTGTTTGATCAAATGCCTGTTAAAGATGTAGTTTCGTGGAATGCTTTGCTTTCTGGGTATGCCCAGAATGGGTACATTGCTGATGCTAAAAGGATATTTGACATGATGCCTGTGAAGAATGAAATCTCATGGAATGGACTTCTGGCTACGTATGTTCAGAATGGGAGGATTGAGGAGGCGAGGAAATTGTTTGAGTCAAAGGACAATTGGCCGTTGGTTTCTTGGAATTGCTTGTTGGGCGGGTATTTGAAGAAGCGGTTATTGGCTGAGGCAAGGGTGCTTTTTGATAGAATGCCTGTGAAGGATCAGGTCTCATGGAACACAATAATTTCTTGTTATGCCCAGAATGATAATTTGAAGGAAGCGAGGAAGTTCTTCGATGAGTCCCCTATTAGAGACGTGTTTACCTGGACTTCAATGCTTTCTGGTTATGTACAGAATGGGATGGTAGATGATGCTAGGAAGATTTTTGATGAGATGCCAGAGAAGAATGAGGTCTCGTGGAATGCAATGATTGCAGGATATGTGCAGTCTAAGAGGATGGACTCGGCAAGGGAATTCTTTGAGGCAATGCCTTGTAAGAACGTCAGCTCTTGGAACACAATGATAACAGGTTATGCTCAAAATGGGGATATCGTGAGTGCCAGAAGTTTATTTCATTGTATGCCTTGTCGTGATTGCATCTCTTGGGCAGCAATTATTGCTGGATATGCTCAAAGTGGCAATAGTGAGGAGGCATTGCGCATGTTTGTGGAAATGAAGAGAGATGGCGGGAGAATAAATAGGTCCGCATTTACTTGCGCTTTGAGTACATGTGCTGATATTGCTGCTTTCGAGTTAGGAAAGCAAATACATGGACTGCTTGTCAAGGCTGGATATCACACTGGTTGCTACGTGGGAAATGCGCTCCTAGCAATGTACTGTAAGTGTGGAAGCATTAATGAGCCGTATGATGTGTTCGAGGAAATAGAGGAAAAAGATGCTGTCTCTTGGAATACAATGATCGTTGGTTATGCAAGGCATGGTTTCGGCAAACAAGCTCTTCAACTATTCAAATCAATGAAAGAAGCGGGTTTCAAACCGGATGATGTCACCATGGTAATGTTGATACATTATTAATTTTAGAAAATGATTTCAAGGTTATTTTAGAACTGCTTTTGCATTTATGGAACTGTTCAAAACCACTCCATCCCTAATTGCTTAATGCGATTTTATGTAAAGATTGCTCCGGTGTGTTGTGGATTACCTTTGCATGTTCTATTCTTTCTAATTGAACAGTCACGCTACAGAGACCAACCCTAATTTGATATAGGGTTTTGACGCAATCTTTGTATTCTCAATACTTCCCTCTTATGTGCATTTTTTTTTAGTTTTACACATACAGTTATTTAGGTTTCATTTTTTTTTTGTCCTTTTCTTTATAGGTTGGTGTATTGTCTGCTTGTGGCCATACTGGCCTGATTGACAAGGGCATGGAATACTTTTACTCAATGGATCGCGATTATGGAATAACTGCAAAACCGAGACACTACACTTGCATGATTGACCTTCTGGGACGGGCTGGGCGTCTGAATGATGCTCAAAATCTAATGAAGGACATGCCTTTTGAACCAGATGCTGCAACTTGGGGTGCTCTCCTTGGGGCAAGTAGGATCCATGGAAATACTGAATTAGGAGAAAAGGCTGCTGAAATGATTTTCAGTTTAGAGCCTTGGAATGCAGGGATGTATGTCCTTCTCTCAAATTTATATGCAGCTTCTGGTAGATGGCGTGATGTTAGCAAGATGAGATTAAAAATGAGGGATACAGGTGTAAGGAAAATGCCTGGTTACAGCTGGGTTGAGTTGCAAAATCAGATTCATCTTTTTTCAGTTGGGGATACCATGCATCCAGACAGCAAAAGAATATATGCTTTCTTGGAAGAGTTAGAGTTACTAATGAAGCAGGAGGGTTATGTCTCTGCCACAAAATTGGTCCTGCATGATGTGGATGAAGAGGAGAAGGCACACATGCTCAAGTATCATAGCGAAAAATTAGCCGTTGCTTTTGCAATTCTAAACGTACCATCTGGGAGACCAATTCGTGTGATGAAAAATTTAAGGGTTTGTGGAGATTGTCATACTGCTATCAAGATCATATCAAAGATTGTGGGTAGATTGATAATCATTCGGGATAATAACCGTTTTCATCACTTCAGTGGAGGTGTTTGTACCTGTGGAGACTATTGGTAGTACTGGAGTGTGAAAGTTTACCAGTAGATTTCAGCGGCTGTAATATTTGCTATTGCGCTGGCCATGAGGCCATCTCCATACATGTTGAGAATATATAGTTAATGCCCACGGGGAAGCAAAGCGCAAGCACTTGGTTTTAGTTCTTCCTCTATCCAGGAGACATGAGAAACTTTTTATCTGAAGCCACTGTGCAGCAGAGGGGTAACTCCTTTCTTGTTGTTTGGTGCGTACGATCTGTTATCTCCTCATTGATGTTGGTAGAAAGGAGATGTGCTGAGATATATGGTTCATCATCCTTGCACTTAAGCATACAACAACAACAACAACAACAACAACCCAGTGTAATCCCACAGGTGAGGTCTGGGGAAGGTAGGATGTACGCAGCCTTATCCCTACCCTGGAAGGGCAGAGAGACTGTTTCTGATATACTCTCGGCTAAAGAAGATGGAAGAAGTATTGATAACAAGTAATAGCAAGACAATATATTTAGAAAAGTAAATCGAAGATAGCAATGGAGAATAATGTAAGAAGTACCGACAGCAAAAAGAGGAGGAATATTTGCCTTAAGTTTATCAGAGATCTGACAGGAAGAAAAGAATCGGGTGAATGTGTAGGAGGGGTTGAGCAGTTGTTCCTCTCACATAACTCGAGTACCACTTTTGAAGTACTGAATCGTTGTTCCTCTGTTCTCTGGCTGATAGATTCTTGACAGGCCTAATCTATTCTGTCTGGCCCAAATGTATGACAGTGATTGTTCATTGTATATCATAAACCAGAAAATTGATCTATACCAAGATCCATTGATTGATTTCCTACTTCTTTCAGCACCACTAGCTAAGTGGCAATGATTTGTTGTGGCTTGGTATTTGCACATGATGGCCCTCTCTTCAAAATCTGCGTACTAACAGAATTTCTGCTGTCTAATATTACTTTTACCCTAAAGTTAACCTAATCTGCAGCCATGAGACAAGTAATGGTACATCTTTTCAGGATCAGCTGAGGTGGAGATTTGTTAGATGACTAGACAATCACCATACTCCGTTGTCATTGGTACTGGTATCCTTCTGAATTTTGAAAGCAAAAGATAAAGAACTTTCCTTCATCCTAAATTTCTCTTCTTACGATCAATTGTTCGGGTGAGAGTCACTTAGGATATTCATTGTCACTCTATTCAAAACAGAGATTGAACAGTCTCTGTAATTTGTGATGTTTGTATTTCTAAACTAGTTACTTTCAGTTTCAGGAAGAAAAGAGTAAGAAATCGACAGACTGATCAAAATGGTGGAAAAAGCCACATTGTCTGAAGATAGAAAATACTTTGATCAGGTAAGTGAATCCGATAGGAACAGTTTTGGATATGGATGTGAACATATATCTGCTCAAGCCACTTTGTTTCCACTCGTAGTAGTATCATTTATCTTGACATAGTAAGGCAGGATAGCAGTCTAGGGGATACTGGGATGGACCGACTCTATAATTGAACAAGAGATATCAAGAAACGTTTGTCTAGTTTTGGAACCCCGATCAGCCCTTCAATAACTTATGGGCAATAGAGAGCTTCTTTCAGGATTTTGGTTGGTGTGATACAATTCAGAAAAGTTTTAATTAATCTTAACATTTGTATAAAGTGGCTGTGGTTCATGTTTAAATTTTACTCAAGCCGTGAAAGATACAACCAAGGATATTTTTAACACACGGGAGAAAGTACTATACTACCAGTTTGAGACAGCAAGCAGAAAGAATAACCTTAAGCCTTCAGTTGGATTTCTGGAGTAATTGGAAGCGAGAGGTTTAGGCTAGCAATGTGTTTGAGGCTTTTTTTTTTAATCAAAATGTGTTTTGAGGCTTTTTTTTTTTTTTTATCAAAATGTGTTTAAGGCTTAATATGGTAAATTGTTGATGTACCATACAGTTTGTCCTCGGGAGGTTACACGTAGATTTACATAAATCTTGAATAGCCTAAATAGGACTTAGAAACCTGCTTGCTCTTCTCTCTGATTGGACCATTATAATCTATTTTCATGATTATGTTTTTCTTTATAATCCTTGTTAAAAGTGGATGTTTCTTAATCAATAGTACATTTAGCAGATAATGCAGTGAAAGAATAGCAGCATATGAAATACTGTATCGTCTAATTCATACAGGGATGAGTTAAATCTTGCAGAATAAGTTCATGATCCCACTCAGGTCAACAGTTATCAAGTCTACCTAGTTTTATTTAAGACGGGCATTTACAGTCAAAAGTATCAATAACCAAATCTTTTCATTTTGTTCCTTCCCCAGTTGTTCGTTTCGTTTTTACGCTTTGGTCCACTTCCAGGTTTACCAACAGCCCCATCAGATTTGAAACAGACCACTGCTCGCTGTAAATGAAGAAATGTATTATAAATGAGCACTCCCTCTCAGTACCTTTACTATATTTCATTTACAAAGCTAGATCAAACTTGATATTTTAAGCAGCAAAATGGGTATGTGTTTTACCTCAATGCTAGCTTTTTGGCCTTGTAAATTTCCTGTTCAGAACAACATGAGATGTGACTCGACGAGTATACTTTTCATAAAAGTACAATTATAGTCAGGATTTCTCACCGGGGTACTTAGACATGGTTTTCTCACCAGAGCCAGCCTCATCTTTTATTTCTATACCAGGATGGCACTTATCTTTTTGGCCTTGTAAATTACCTATTCAGAACAACACAAGACATGACTCAACAAGTATAATTTTCAAAAAATCAATTATACTTAGGATTTTCTAACCAGAGCAGTTGGGTAAGATTTTCTCATCGGAGCCAGCTTCCTTTTTGGGTTGTATACCAGGATGGAACTTATCTTTGGACTTGATGATTTGGGAAAGAGTTCCATCATCAGTTTCTTCAAGATTTTTAGAGGTTAGACAACAGGTCTTTGCACAGAAATAGCCTTTAAGCTTTGACATAGAATTAAAAAACCAGTAAATCAACATACCTAAGAGTGATTCAATAGCTGCTCGAGCAGCTACTTGCTCTGCCATTTTCTTACTTCCAGCTTCCTCACCTTTGTAAGTTCTAAATCCCAAAGACACACAGGAAATAAAAACTGAACTTGGCCCTTCATATCCAGGGTTATAGATAGGCCTTCTCAGGTTCTTCTTGATAGCAAATTCATATAGAATGGATTTGCACAACAGTGGTTCCTTGAACACAACAAAAGACAAACAAGAAAGTAAAATAAGTAATGTTTAAAAAAAAAAGGCAGTCCGGTGCACCAAGCTTCCGCTATGCGCGGGCAGGGGCGAAGCTACTTAGCCTCAATGGGGGTCAACTGATCACCCTTCATCGAAGAATTACATGGTATATATAGGTAAAATATTAGATCTTAGTGGTATATAACATATGTTGAACACCCTATATCGGAGATTTTTTTTTTTACTTCTTTCAAGTTTGAACTCCCTAAACTGTGCGCGAGGTCCGGGGAAGGGCCGGACCACAAGGGTCTATTGTATGCAGCCTTACCCTACATTTATGCAAGAGGTTGTTTCCGTGGTTTGAACCCGTGACCTCTTGATCACATCAGTTACGCCATGGTCAATAAGTAATGTATTTTAAGCAAAAGAGAATTTTTGGATATTATGAAAGAAACAAGTGCGGAGTACCCTATAAAGAAGTGAACATTCTGTAGCATCAATTTTTGTACAAATGCATTCATAAGCTAGTTTTGCAGCTGCCTGCTCAGCTTGAATCTTAGTGGGATGAGTTGACATTGATTCGTATTTGGATCCATCAACCAAGACTGTTGATCTGAACTTTGGCGCATGTGTAAAACCTTCATTAACTGTGTGATAAATTGGGAGTGGTTTGGCCAATTTTTGTGTGTACTCTTGTAGCTGATTCTTATACATTACTGGTGCTGGAATAACTGGTAAAAAAAGATCTATTAGTATTAAGGAGTCAATACGAAACAATTCATTAAAAAACATGAGAAGATAGCATACTAGGAGGAAATTGGGGAAATTCCATTTGCTTGAGATGATTAAAATGGATGGTTTGGTTCCACAGAGAGAGAGACTGAGTTTTATGAAACTCTGCAATTTTCTTTTAGAAACTAAAATGGAGTATTTTGAGGGTACTCCTTGTGATGGTTCTGCAAAATATTTCCTAAAGTACTTTGCATGGGAAGTTGAGTTATGTGTGAACTGTAAAAAGGAATCATTTTGTACCACAATATTACTACAATTTTTTTTTATACTTTTCTTAAAAAATATTACTACTACCTTTATTTTTTTATTTTTTATAAAGGTTCATTTGTGTAATGCCTTGGGCCATAAAGAGAAAAAAATGTGCTTTACAATGGCTGGTTCTCTTCTAAAATATCAAGCTTTAAAATGGATTCCACTTAGTTTTGTGTCTTCCCCATTTCTTGGTCAGTTTGCTTTTTACCATTTGTTTTTTCTTTTAGTATATCATTGTTAAGAGTCTTAAGTAAAAAAAAAAAAGGCGTTTTTTTAATTCTAATTGACATATTTACTCTCATTATGTTATGTGTGATAGTGTACTAACTAGATATTGCATCTGGTCATCTAACAAAGGAAAGAGAGAAGAAAATATTTTTTTATTATACCACTTTTCCCTGAGAAAATATCATGCAACTAGCTTTTCATAATAATCACCTATTTATATAACGGAAACATATGAAAAGTTTTAATCAATTTCTTCCCTTTTTCAAGCAATGGCATAATTTACTCATAAACTATACCTTCAAATTGTGAACTTAGACTATTATTTACAACTTGTACAAAACTATTAGTCACAACTCACAACCTATCAAGTCATTACAAAATTAAAACATACAGCAACTAATTACCATTTATCTAACAAGAACTGTAAAAATGTTGTCTCATCCAGAAATAGCAGGAGACCAATTATTCTTCATGGTATACAAAACTTAGGAAGTTTACAGAATAAATATAGCTAACCCTACGTACTGATAATTTACAGGCCAGCATTTATACATCAAGACATCTAAGTGTAATTGCTAAAGAGTTAAACTAGGGATGAAGCGCAGCAACTTTTTAAGATAAACCATCAGCGTCATTGTGTCACCCTCAATTGGTTCTGCCTAGGAAAAATATATTAAGACAATCATATTAGAGGAATTATGTTAGATTAGGGGTGTATATGGACCGGGTAGGTTTGGTTTTATCAAAATCAAATCAAAGTTAGGATTGGTTCGTTTTGTCAGATTTTTGAGTTTTTTTGTTACATGAATATTATTTCAATCTTACTTTGTTAAATTTTTGATAAGTAATATATGTTTGGTAAAAATTAAAAAAATAGACAAACATATGATCTATTAACATATTCTTATGGGAGAATTTTCTTAGTAACATATGATAGATATTTCCTTAGTCGTTTGACAATAATTTTTTGTTGATGTACCGTTTTAAACATAAAATCAATATGATGCTTATATAATGATATGTTCTATTTAATTTTAAATTATCGAAATGCCACTTCAAATTCGAAAAAGATATAAGAATTTAATAGATCTTGACATATAAATATGGAAGAAGAAAGAGATTGATGCATTTTACTAAACTTGATAAGAAAGTGATCATACAACCCATTATCTAAAGTTAATAAAAATAGAGCACTTTATATTTAACTAAATATTACATCCCATAAGAGAATCGCAAATATTTCTAGACATTTTTAAAGAAAAATCTATGAAAAGTCTTAAAAGTATATATATAAAAACTATATATTTATATGTCGGTTTGGTTTGAGTTTTTTTCCTCAATACTGATCACGCCCAACTCTAGTCCTAAAATGAATAAGTGGTCGCTGCAAATATAATCTGGTCTAAAGTCCGAAGTCGAATCCCACCAAGAACTAAGGCTTAGCTATATTTGTTTAAAATCACTAACAAGACAATTTTGAACAATTTTCTAAATTATAAAGATTGAGATTTATATTTCTAACTAATTAACTAGCAAATACTAGAAAGCGGTAAAATTATCAACTAACGAGACAAAGGGTTGGAGACAAAATTAAGGAGGTCTAGAGTTATAATTTCTCCAATTGTCGGAATCCTTCTAGCTATGTTTTCTACAATTTCGCCGATGTATTCTCTACTGATCGTGAGTACTTTAGGTGCCGTAAATCTCTCTCGAGTAACTACAACAATTTACTAGACATATTCTCTCGAACTACGCTAGTTGCCTTCATCTAACCGCTCACTATGACCACGTTAAGGCTTTGTTATTTCTAAACCTACCTTTAAACTCGTTGTATTGATTTATCACATAGTTAGGAATGACGCTGTTCAACAACCACCTAAATATGTATCATTTCTCAAGCAACACATAATAAATAGGCACATTCAATCGATGGCCATTCAATTAACTAAAATAAACACGTAGTTGAACCAATAGATAAATTCAAAGGCTAAATTATATAAAAAATACAACAATTATTTATCCTACAAAAGGTTCCATCAAAACCCTAGATAACAAATTAGCTATTCATAATAGTAGGCAAAAATACAATACTAGAATTCATAACCAATCATGGAAATAGGAAGAAGGAAGTGAGAAACTTGTAGAAGAATTTTCTGCCTTGCTCCCAGTGTGTTCTTGCCTCCTTAAGTCGAATCTCCGGTCTCCTTAGCCTCCTTAGGTCTAAAGTATGTCAAAGATACTCAAAATACTATTTTTTCATGTATATATACCAAGTAGGGACGAGCCCAAATAATTATACCTCTCCTACATTAAAAAGAACTCTTTTCCAGATCAGGACGTCCGCGGCCGCGGATTCGACCGCGGACCTGACTGCGGGCTGTTTGGAATTTCGAAAAATGCAAAACATAAAAGTTGTATACATTTGAATTACTTTCCAACCATATATCTTGGAGCCCAAATGGAGTTCTGAGCGAAACGTTATGGGCATTTTACTAGACAGTGCGCAATATGCCTACTCGTTTCTTCGTTCGTTCTTAACCATCATCCGTTGATCCCCGAATACGATCCCAGCTTAATTCTTTTAGCTTTTACTCAGACTTCATAGCTCCAAATCGCTTGAATTCATTCCACGACATCTACATAGCTCGGAATCACTCTTACAAGGCATAAAATACACAATTAGTGCAAAACACTAGCGATTAAAGCTCAAACTCAATTAAAGTACAGTAAATTAGAGTGTAATAAGCGACTAAAATATGTAATTGTAGCCTATCATCAAATACCAAACCTAATCGGATTTTTTAATTGGTTTGGCTTGACTTTTCGGTTTGGTACGATTTTCCGGTCCAGTATATTCACCCCTACGTGAGATGAAGAAATAAAAGAAGAGTAATTGATTACGGGTTCTTTGAACATATCACAGGTGTCTCAAGGGACAAAGAATGTGTAAATATCCAAAACAAAACAAAATCACAAGGCACTGAAAACCAGAATGTAGGCCACTTGTGTTATCCTCGAATCCCATAGGGCAAAAGTAGGCACAAGTATTAGGAAAAAAAAGGAATATAACCTGAAAATTTACTCAAATTACTTTCTAAGTTAATGAGAATACATTGGATTCCAATGATTTGTATCATAAAATGTGGAATGGAAGATAAAGACATTTTAATTCTGCATATTCAAAGAAATTTGAGAAATAGCAATGAAGTGGAGTGATTTGTTCACCCACAATGCTCCTAAGAAATTCTCAATGCATTTTACTGTATATAACTTCATTCAGTTGAAGCAACATAACATATTAATTAAGCCCCATAATATCCAGTCAGGGATCTAAAATAAACACTCAACTAAAAGTAATTGAGTAAATCATTACAAAGAAGTAGAATGCACCAACCAGCAACGATCACTCATGCAAATAGAACATGATCCATTGGATCCAAAGAAATATATATATATATATATATATATATATATATATATATATATATATATTGTATG